>PVJH01005497.1:0-111489 GCA_004026705.1 Nesogale talazaci
ATATACCTCACATGATTCACAATTTAAAACATTTTTTAAAAGAATGTTAAACAATTAATAAGGCTCATGCTTAGTTCTTATTCACAGTAGTGAATAAGACAGATCTTAATGAAGTTCTCTGGCAGAAATAATAGGAGAGAGAGACTATAGATCCATTCAACAGTCTTTCAATAGCTCAGTACTTATTAAAGTCATAGGGTCTTAGTAAACACACACAAAAGACCCCAGTTCACTCCCAGAAGTCAACGCTGACTGAAAGCAATACAGTAGAATCATATAGAACTTCTCCATTGAATTTCTGAGATGGAAACTTCGTAGGGTTGTAGAAAGCCCTGTCTTTCTCCCAAGGAGCAGTTGGTGGTTTCAAACCACTGATCTTGTAAACCATGGCCCAGTGCATAACTCTTATGACACCAGTGCTCTAGTTGGTACACAGCAGTGAAAAAAAAATGAACCATCACTCCATGGAGCTTACATTCAGGAAGTAGACAGACAAGCATATAAACAAGCAATCAGACAATGGTATGGATGCAGGAAAAAAATACCACACAAGGTACCATGACCCAGTGATAGGCATGGATTCAGAATTGGTTTCAAGTGACTGCTAAAGGAAGGAAGATCTCTTTGAGGGAGTAACATCAGAGTTGAGAACGCAGTGACAGAAATGATGCAGAAAGTAATGTAAAGACATGGAAACTGCATGCAAAGATCCTAGGCTAGATATCCACTGGGTGTGTCACAAGAACTACATTATAAGGGTCATGATGGAAAAGGTATTGTGAAGTATGGATGCAGATTGTTGGAACTAGGGAGAGAGGTCAAGAAAGGCTAAGACTATGGTGATGACGAGATCATTTACAAGCTTGTGATGAGAAGATCATTTATAAGGTTGCCAACATACTTCGAAGGACATCAAGAGCTTACATAGGTGAAACAGAAGCAATCAAATGCCGAAGTTCTTAAGGAAAGAAAACTACGAATGATTACAGGGTTCCACTGAAAATAAAGCCAAAAGGAGCAACATCACTCAAAATGAAGAAGGCAAGAGGAGTTTTTCACGAGAGTCAGTAAGCAATTTGTACGTAGTTGTGTGATGAATATAGAAAAATGTCAGTACTATTATTGAGTCCTAGGATGGATATTTGCAGAATTCTAATTTCATAAGTAAAAGTGACACAGAACCAAAGGAAAAGGCAGAGCGGCGAGAAAGATCAACACATTGTGATATCACTGAAGCAGAGAGAAGGTAAAACATGGTGGACAACATCAAATGCTGCTGACAAGTCACAATGGCATTTCAAAAGGCCCACTTAATTTTATAGGTGGTGGAAAAGTTCATACTAGCATAGATGGGGCATGTGGCAAAGCACAAGTGAAAAAGTGCTTATAGTTTGGGCAAGAGAAAATAAAAATGATGTTCCCAACAGCGAACTCAAAAAGAAAGATAATGAAGGCAGGAAAAGGTCGGTGAGAAGAGAAGGTCAGTGAGCATATCAATAAGGGGGGGGGTGATGGTAGATGTCACAGAGCTGGCAAGCAAAGCAGTCACTTTGGAGGTTACGCGCGTTTCAAATAACAACAAAATTCAGGATGTAAGCATGGGAGTGGGTGGCTGGGGTAAAGGGGAGAAGAGATAAGGTCAAGGAGTGGTATCCATATAACGATAAAAGTCCAACAAGATGGCAGGAGCACTCTGGGTAAAAAGGGAGACTGTGAGCCAGGTGGCAAAGTCTTCAATGACTAAGGAGTGACGAGGTAGTCAGAAGATAAGAGCATCAAAAAAAAAAAAAAAGAAAGAAAGAAAGAAAAGAAAACAGAACTGGTTACCGCCAGCAGATAGCTGTTGAACCATCATAAACAATGTTGGTGATTAAAAAGCACTGGCTCTCGAACAGGCAGATCTGGACAACATTCTGTGCCTGCCCCTTCATAGCTGTGTGACTCAATGATTTTGAGTATGTTACTCACCTTCTCTGAATCTTCTTTTTTAAAAATTTGAACTAAAAGTAATACAAAGTATACAACCAAAGGAGTTGGAGGGTGGCACAAATTGTTAAGAGGTCAGCCCTTTAGCAAAAGCTGAGTGGTGTGAATCCACCCAGAAGTGCTTTTGGCAAGCAGACCTGAAGGCCTTTGACCACAGCCTTTGCAAGCCCGCTGGAATCCAGTTAGTTCTGCCCTGACACACAGGTAGCTGCCATGAGCCATAGTTCGCTCCACGGCACATGGTTTAAACTACAAAAGGCAGAGATGTTTTGGTCTCCAAAGGTTTGAAAGGAAATTCAATTTTAGGAACAAATCAAACTTTAGAAAGAATAGTTTCTTTCCGTTCCAGCATATGAACGAAATCCGAAACAAACAACAATGATCAGTTGGTCATTCAACTACTCTTTTGGAGAATATAAAAAAGTATATAATCTTGTCTCAAGATTTCCCCAGGGGGTGGAGGCAGAATATGAGATGGTCTCAGGAGGAGCAATGGCGATGGGTGATGCCAGGAAGACAAGGGTTCCCAAATTTATTTGGCCTTCTGCCCCCTTTAGAGTAAGAAAGCAACAACAAACCAACTCAGCATCCTCAAAAAGGCATTTGCACTGACGTGCAGGATACAGGGTCAAGAGTAGGTGTCTACTTCTACATCGTCCCTGCATTGTTCCAGTGTACCCCAGGGGGTGGGGTGGTCCACTGTGGGAGCCACTGATATAAGACAGCCACCGAGGCCTCAGTGTGACTGTCACACGACTGCTCTTTCCCACATACGACTGATGGTATATTCTCCTGCCCAACCTCCATCTTACAAGGCAGTATACTCGCTCTTCCCCTGAACACACTGGGCAGGTCATGACTGCATCCCAGAATGCGAGCTGCAAGGCTTAGTTTAATTCATAGTCTGCCAGGCTTTAATCCCAATAGTTCATGTAATTATTCATTCTTAGGAGGCAAAAAAAAGAAGAAAGAAAGAAAGAAAAAGCAGTGGCAAGAATCCAGGTAGATAGAAGCAAGCCACTAGCCACAAATGGGATGAAAGGAAAATCCCTACAACAACTATCACGCAACTTGAAAGTGAGATCAAGAATCATATGAAGGTTACCATATTTTAGAATCTCAGCAATCTACCACCCAGAAGTTATGTCATGTAAAAGAAAATGAACAAATAATCCATTGTTAGTATTTACTCTCACGGAAGTCTGGGGAGCTGAGAGGGAACCGGGAAGAGCCTGGCTCTGCAGTCAGCTGCTATTGATAAGGTTGGCAGTTCAAACCCCCTACCAGTCTACAGGAGGACATCGTGATGGTCTGCTCCTGAAAAGATTCCAAACCAACCAACACCCCCTGCCCTTGAGTCAAACCGTGCCAGACTCGCGTTGTTGTTGTTTTTAGGTGCTTTTGAGTCATTTCTGACTCACGGTGACACTATGAAAACAAAAGAAAACACAGCCCCATCTTGTGCCATTCTCACATTTGAGTCCATTGTTGCAGCCGCTGCGTCAACCCATTTTCTCAAGGGCTTTTCTCTTTTTCTTGGCCCCCCCTGCTTTATCAAGCATGATGTCCTTCTCCAGGGAGTGATCTTTTCCTAACACTCTGTCCAAATGATGTGACAGAAAGTCTTGCCTCCTTGCCTCTAAGGAGCATTCTGATTTTACTTCTTCCAGGACAAATTCGTGTCTCTCTCTCCCCTTGGGCTTGTCCATGGAATTTTCAATATTCTTTGCTAACACCAAAGTTCAAATACATTGATTTTCCTTTGGTCTTCCTTATTCAATGTCCTACTCTTACAGCCACAAGAGGCGACTGAAAATTCCACTGCTCGGATCTATGATCCTTATCCTTAGTCCTCAAAATACCATCCTTGATTTCCGTACTTTGAAGAGGCAATATATTTACTTCATACAATGTTTCGACTCATAGCAACCCCCAAAAGGGTTTGTGAGACAGTCAATTGTTAGGGAAGAAGACAGCTTCAACTTTCCCCCAAAGTGTAGTCTGTGGGTTCAAACAGCCGACCTTGTGGTTGGCCTCTTAGTGTCTAGCCCACAGAGCCACCGAGCCTCCTCACAAAGACCCCAACCTTGTAAACCTATGAAGAAACTCTTCTCTGTCCTATCGGGGTACTGTGAGTCAGAAACACCTGGAGAGCAGCAGGGTAATGGCTTTGGAACGTTGATTACAAACTGGCCAAGATTTCAGATTCATTTATGACATGGTACTTTGTACAGGTGCCCTTGTTTGAACCACACTCATTGTGGCTGTCTCTCCATACTCCCGAGAGGTACTTGCCTAGCTAAATGAATGGTGGCTACATAATCAATGTACGGATACTGAAATCTAAGTCGGGATGGGTAGTTGTTGAGACTCAGGCTACGTGGCAAGCTGTGACTGAAATAAGGTCATTTTACTTCCTCTCTTCATAATATATTTTCCATGTAAAATTATCTTCTAGGTAAAGGTAAGTCAAATTTCCAAGGCATTTTAAGTTGTGGATAAATTCAAAACTCACCATTGCAAGTGCACTGACAGTTGGTTTCTTTTCTTTCTTCTCAGGTTTTGTGCTGAAAAAATATAGAAGCAAAATTGGTAATGCAAACCTTAAAACTTAACAACTTTTAACTTACCAAAATAACATATAGTTTATATCATTTAACATTATAAAGCTTAGATTATAGAGCTTTAATGACAAACTGGGGAAAGAAGGACATATATATATATATATATATATTGAGCACAAAATAGATTCATAATAGTTTACTCCTTTATATGAAGTTTAAATATAAATATTTATATATATGTATGTGGTTAGTGGGAGCTGGAATTTCAATCAACTTGTTTTCTTTGTTGTGCCTTTCGTATTTTTTAATTTTCTATGATCAAAGCACACACACACACACACACACACACACCCCTTTTGCAATTATAAAAAAGTACTTACTAAAATTAAGTTTCCTGTTTTTATTCCAATTACAAAGTCATTCATGTTTGCTGGAATTCATCCCCTAAATTTTCATCTGAGTCATTCTAAGGATAGATAGATAGATGTTCTACCTACATCCAACCTTCAGGTTATCCAGAACCATTCCCTCTACTAATACTTACATAATCATGATGACCTGATTTGGGCTAAATGAAAAGTAATCAAATCACCCTGGAGAAGCAAATTTAATTTAGAAAGGATGTCTGGAGCTATAAATGGGCTATTATGCCAATAAATGTAATCCAGAGAACTACAGTAGACAAGAGATGTCCATAGGCACAGAGAGGTCAACTACTGTTTGAGACCAAAGTCAAATGACTCTAGCTCTGTAACACATGTTTTCAACAATTTATTTCTTCCACCAAGGGCAAGAAAGTAAACCAACCATAGCAAACCTACCCTCCTCATTTATATATGGATATATATATGGATATATATCCATAAATCAAAACTTATTTCACAGAAAAGTAATTTTTACACAGGTTTTTAAGCTGAAAAAGTAAATTTGTCCATTTCTTTGTTCTTTATACTACACAAGGCTGGTAGTGGTAAATTGACCTTGAAAGAAAACAAAAATCTAGAGTATATCCATGTTTAGCTTTGTAGTGATGCAAGGCGGCATAAACACATACAAAATAAACAAACACAGTGCTAAGGTTTGACTCCACCCCACTCCCAGTAACATGGTTTCAGTATCTCCGGAACCAGGATGAGAAGAGAAAAAGAGCCATAAATAATTGAGTTTTAGCTCTTAGCTTTTTTAAAAAATCATTTTACTGGGGGCTCGTACAACTCTTATCATAATCCATACATACATTCACTGTGTCAAGCACATTTGTACATATGTTGCCATCATCATTCTCAAAACATTTGATTTCTACTTGAGCCCTTGGTATCAGCTCATTTCCCCCCCTCCCTCCCTCCCTTCTCCCTTCCTTCCTCATAAATCCTTGATAATTTATAAATTATTTTTTCATGTCCTGCACTGTCTGATGTCGCTCTTTACCACTTTGTCTGCTATCTATCCCCCCAAGGAAGGGGTTATCAGAAGGTCATTATGATTAGTTCCCCCCCACACACACCTTACCCTCAGCCTTCTGGTATGGCTAATCTCAATATTAATCCTGAGGGGTTTACCTGCCCTGAATTCCGTGTGTTTCCATCTCTTATCTGTACCCATGTACATGCTCTGGTCTAGCCATATTTGTAAGGTAGAATTAGGGTCATGATAGTGGTGATAAGAAAGCATTAAAGAACCAGAGGAAAGCTATATGTTTTATTTATATTTATATTTATTTACATTTCATTTCTCTAAAATTGGGGTTATTCTAGAAAGCTACAATATTTTAACCCTGGCTAAGGAAGCACTTTGCATGCACGATTCTATTTAGTCCTTTAAACAACTCTATGAGACAGATAAATTTCTGTCCTTTAAAAAAGTGCAGAAAAGCAAAGTTAACTAGTTCAAGGTCACACACCTAGAACAAAGACAAGTGCACTTTGGTTGAGCCCCAGTGGCGTAGTGATTGTGCGCGGGACTGCGGCCCACTGGGATGGAGGTTCAATTCCAGCAGCAGCTCCACAGGAGCAAAGGCTGGGCCTCCTACTCCCACCACCAGAGGGCAGTGATGCCCCCCCAAAAAAAGACAAGTGCACTTGCCTGCCCCCCTGACCACAAAGCTCTCCTGAAGCTTCTGTGATCAAACACTGAAAAAGACTATTCCACTGACTCCTACCTGTGCAAGATCACTCTTCTCCGGTTTGCACCTCTGTGCCTACAAAGGTGAATTGCTCAACATCATTCGAAGGATGAAACTTTACAAAGACAGATGTTCTACATGGTACTATGATACCAGGATTACACATTGTAGACAAGTCACATTGCTTTAAAATCCTTTAATTTAGGATCTATAGCTTTAAGAATAGATTAAAATCCAAAGTGATGGGCATAGTTTAATGTTTAACTAAAAACTAAACATTTAAATACTTACATAAAAACAACTCCTAGTTTGGAAGTCTATTGGCCATGATAAGAAACAATAATAAAATGAAGAAGTGTGTAAACTTTTACAATGTTCTTTCCTATTTAACTCCACATACACTCAATACAGCTTACATCGAAATCTCTCTTTGTAAGATTAAACACACCATCTGTTTTCAGCTGTGAGTCAGAATCCACTCAATGGCATTGAGTTTGGATTTTAGTTTCTTTAAGTTACTAAGTTTATAAGAAGAAATATTAAAAACAAAAGGAGGGCTAGCTCTCTTCTATTATATAGTCTTTCTTTATCTCAAGTCTATTGTGAAAACTTTTCAAATAAAAAATTGGAGGGATATAGTAAATATCTACATCTTAATCATCCAGATTCAGCCATATTTTCTTTTTCTACATAAGCAAACATGTAATATTATCATTGTTATTATCTTGCTGGATCATTAGAAAGAAACTTGAAAGTATAGCGATGTTTCATATTATCTTACATTGTGACATCTAAAAAAATTAATAGCGACCCAATATCATCTGACATTTTCCAAAAGTGTTTTTTACAGGGCTTTTCTTTTTGAACCCTGATATAATAAAGGTTCACACATGATATCAAACTCTTTACTCTCCATTAGTCTAGCATTACCTCTGCTTCTTTTTGTTCATTTGATTGATTATAACTCTCTCTAAAAGAAACCATTACACTTGTCTTACAGAATGAAAGTTCTAGATCTTGGGTTTGCCTGTTTCCTAGTCGGTCATTTAATTGCTCCTTTCATTCCCTGTTATTTACGACGTTGGAAGTTAAAACTAGAGCTGTGCTGTCCAATAAAGTAGGCACTACTCACGTGTGACTATAAACACTTGGAACGTGACTAAAACAGACAGAGATATGCAATAGATATAAAATACACACCCGATCAAAAAACTAAGTATGAAAAAGGAAATGTAAAGTATCTCATTTGTAATATTTGTGCCAAATATATATAGAAATTATAGTAATTTGGATATATTAAATCTCATATACTATATATTTAAAAATAAGTTCAATTATAAGTATTATTTATACCAGAATGTGTTTGCATTAGCCCTTGTTTTTTTATTGGACAGCATCACTTTAAAGCCTTCATTGGACTAATGTTTTTACACAAAACTTATTCCGAGGTACATCTCAATACTATCACAATAAGAATATTAGGCCATTCCATCTGGATGGTTAATGCCAGGTCTGAACACTTGGGGCTGATTGTAAAATTTTGCCATTGTAAATGCATATTTCCCTTTTTATAATAAATAAGAATTTTAAGGGTGGGAGAGAGAAATCCTGCAATATAAACTTATTCTGAATGGTTTGGCATCCATTGATTATACTCACCTGAGCCAATTATAACTGTAGGTTCCAAAACAATAGCATTGTTCTGTAAAGGCAATTTCTTGATTTCTCTCTCTTAACCCTCGTCCTGGCTTCTCCCTTCTCTTAGAATACCATTAAGGTATTCAGTGTTTACAATGAACAAGTTATTACTATTTTTTTTTGATGCTCAAAATGTCCTAGACTTTCAAGGCAGGTCCAAGCATACTTTTGACAACTCTCTTTGAGTACTCCATTTCCTTGTTTTCTGACTACAAGATAATACTGGCTCACTTTGTATTTTCTCTCTCAGAGACCTTGATACCATTTCTCTCTCTAGTTCTGGTTCGTTTTAGTGAAGAATGGTACATTTTAAAAACCAAGACACAGTCCCTAAGTTAGCTCACTGTTAATGTCCTTTTCTGTGGACCAGAATACAACCAAAAAAAAATGTAAGTGCGTATTGAAATTTCCAAATAAACATAAATGTAATATTACTTTTTAAAACCTAGCTTAATTTCCATATTTGTATTTCTTTTCTCATACACTGAAATGTTGGCATATACAAATATCAATATGATCAACCTTTATTTTTTACCTCACAATGTCCTATAGACAACGATGCTACTGTGAAGTTTCATATTTCCTGTACCGACCACATTAAAAAAAAATAGTTCTCCCCTCCCCCATCATTACATTACCAATTCCCAGGGATTCTCAGAGCACTCTAAACTAACCCCAGTTTGGTAGTCCCCAATCTCCCCCTTTCAAGAATTCTTTTACAAGTGCCAGACATTAGTTATCCTGTTAAAAATAAATAACACCTAAATATAGCTTTGACCTTCTCCATTTGTCATCCACAAACACGCGATGTGGTTGCTTTACCCAAACCAAGAGCAGAACGCTGAGTTGTGTGAGCATTCAACGTCGCTTGTGAAGCAAGTTAAAAAATATACCAATAAAAAAGGATGCCACCGTTGGCCTGTCTAAGGCCAGAGAGCTAAGAAAGAACTTGGCCAAGGGGAAAGCATATTATAGGCTGTGTCCAGCTCAGCCATGGGACTTCTGCTCCAAGAAGGGCAACCTCTTCCCAAGGCTGGTTTTCTTTTCTTAAAAGAAGAGTCGTGAGACTAAACTACAAGCTAGAAGCCCATCGTCTCTGAAGTCATGAAAGCTCTGAAAATGAAACAAACCGCTACCTTTCCTTGGCTGGCTTCAAGTTCCCTGCTCCTCCGTTGTGTTCCCCAGTAGCATCCATCGCGCCCTGGGAAGAAAGTGCAGACGGTTAGCAAGCCGGGCTTCCACTTCCCCCCCGAATCCGGCCAGCGAGGCGCCGGGTGCCCTAAGCCGCGCACCGAGCTGCCTGCGCAGGGCCCCCGCCTCCCGCGCAGCCCAGCCCGGAGCCGCAGCGCGTCTCCCCGCCCGGCGCCGGCTCGCCGCCGCCGGAGCTTTCCACCAGTCCGCGGTGCGCCCGTTCGGAGCCCACCCCGACCCAGAGGTGCTCCCTGCGGGCCTCCCGGAGATGGTCCAACACCGGGAGTTTCTGGAAGCGCCCCAATGGCCCCGCGTCTCAGCCACTTGGCCCCCAAGAACTTTTTCAGGGGAAATCTACATCCCAGAGGCGCTTTTCTCCTGGGGGATCGAGCTCAGGAAATTGGAGAGCCCGACCCTTCCTGGGAACCGCCCTGTCTCCAGCACCCCTACCTCTGACGTTCCCTGGGATCACCCGCCAAGATCTAGGTTCAGGGAGAAGAGATTTTTGCACAAGATCCTGGCGGTGGCCGTGAACGGCAGTGGCAGAGGGAGGGAGGGGGGTGGTACGTAGCCAACACCGTGATGCGTAGCCAACACCCAGCCTATCATCCTGACTGTGCAGGATTAGTCAATATTTTATTGAATGGTCACTGCAAGACATTTCGAAAGAGGTTGTATATCCTAGAGGAATGTCCTTGCTTCCGTTGCCTTTCAGCAACCACACAGCAGCTGGCATTTATTGGGATCACCAGGGATCTCATTTACAGAGACAGGTCTAAACGTATCCACCCAAGGAATAACCTCACCAAGGCAGGGTGCATACGCTGTGTCCAACTCAGCCACGGGACTTCTGTCCTAAGATGTCGTGTGTTTAGATAGGTGGAAGATGCCGTGCATACACTCCCTGCCATTGAGACAACCCTGACTCGTGGTGACCCCCGTGGGTTTTCCAGCTGCAACTGCTTGCCGGAGTAGAAAGCACAGTTTTTCTCCCACCGAGCAGCTGGTGGTTTTGAACTGCCAACCGGGGTGGGGGTGGGGGTTGGGGTTGGTGGGATGGAGGGAGAAAGAAAATGAACCAATAACTAATTACACCATCAGAGCTCATGATAGTGGTAAACAAAAAGAATGTCGAGTATTTACATAGAAAATAATGTGTCCCTTTAAATGGACATTTCAGGGCAGATGTTTTAAACAGGGAATGTGATACTTTAAAAGTTTAGCTCTAAGATCAATTCACGTGTTTTCTCAGAAACATTTCAAGAGTTGCTTGCTAATCTAGATTATTAAAGCAACCACAACCTATTTCAGCATACTATTTCAGGTTAAATTTTTTCCCCATACTTTCTGTCATTTTTTTCTTGTCCACTCGTTTTCTTCGAATTGTGCAGTAAGGAAATGCAGTAGTCACTATTCTGATTTGTAAAGCACAGTTAACTTTCATGAGAGGTTTTTGTTAGTTATACATATAGAAGAAAAGGTTGTTTTAATAACCTTTAATCTATGTTCTCTGATTTATGCAAGTGACTTCTTAGAAGTTTACTACAAAACCTTAAATGAAGGTTATTTTATTTTATTTATTTATTTTACAGAGCGTGAGGCAAATTCTTTCTTTAAATCAGTCATGTGTAAGAACCATCTTTTCTATCCTCGACTTTGGCATTTTCTTGCCTTGCCTTTTTTTTTAGTCATACAATGAATTTTGTGATTTTTTTCCTTTATAAATTGTTTATGCATTTTAACAGGTACTAATCTCTTTTGTTTTAATTAGATATGCATGTTCATTGGAAATATTGATTTCTTGCTTTGTGGCCCACCTTGGGCAAATGTATATAAAAGGCTTCATTTTCCTCACAAGCATTTTTTAAAATCTTCACACCTCTGCTGTCTTTTTTCCATTTATATTTCATCCTTTCTTCTACCAATAATATAAGGTGCTTTAAAGCTTCCCTAAAACAATGCAGGATATGATGGGGAAAATTACATTATACTAATTATAATATTTCTACAGGCTTGAGATTCCAGTGAAAATCTGCATTGTATAAGGATCAGAATCATCATAGTAATATCATGTACAACAAAATGATACATGGCCCAGTCCTGTGCTGTGGGATAAACTTTTCCACAATTATTATACTCCAAAATATTAAGCAAGCAATTTACCAACATTTAGCGTGCTAGCCATTCTCACTGAAACTCCCAATTTTATGAGGTCTTTGTCTGCCTCCCTTCTGCTCCTTGCCCTCATCATGCAATCCTCCCTCTCCCTCTCCCTCTCCATGTGGACCACCATACGGGGCGGAGGTGAACATGTTACCCTGATGTTATGTATGTCTGACTCATTGTTTCTTTCTCTCTCTGTCATGATCTCTATATCGTTATTATAATAAATAATAATTATCGCTGTACAACTGCCTATTGAGCCCTTGCTGTGAGTGTATCAGAGGCCGGCCACCTCTGATACTGTGCCATGCCCCTTAGTGTCATTATAGTTGATCCCATTGTTGCAGCCACTGTGTCAATCCATTTCTTTGATGATCTCCCTCTTTTCACTGACCCTCTAGCAAGCATGATGTCCTTTCCCAGTGAGTAGTCCTTCCTGAAAAGTGCCCTAGGGACACAGTGGTTATGAGTTGTTCTGCTTGCTAACCACGAGGTCAGTAGTTCAAACTGACCAGTTTCCCAGAAGCAGACAAATGAAGCTTTCTGATCGAGTGGGGGCATTTCTACCATGCCCTAGAATCATTCACCATTAGTTGAAATGGACTCAGCGACAATGAGATTTTGGTTTGGCCCCATCTGAGTGCATGTTCAGAATAGATGAGACTGAGTCTTGCCATCTTCCACCCTAAAGAGCTTTCTGGCTACACCTCAGTCAAGACAGGCTGGTTTGTTCCTTTGGCCACCCTTGATCTATTCCGTAGTCTTCCCCCAAACCATAATTCCCAAGCATCGGTTCTTCGTTGAGCTTCCTTATTTGTTGTTCATCTTTCACATGTAGATGAGATGATTAAAAATACTCTGCCCAGGTCAGGAGCACCTTTGTCCTCAAATGACATCTTTGGCATCTTTGCTCTTTAACCTTCTAAATGAGTCTTGTACAGCAGATTTGTCCAAGGCAATATGTTGTATGATTTCTTGACTAATGTTTTCATGAATGTTGATTGTGAATCCAAGTAAAATAAAATCCTGGGCAATTCCAATATATTTTTTCCTTTATCATGTTTGTTGGTCCATTCATATTTTTTGTTTTCTTTACACTGAGTTCTGATCCATACTGAACTCTGTGCTGTAAAACTCTTCAAGTCCTCTTTGCTTTCAGCAAGTATGACTGTCGCTTCAAAGGGCATTAATGAGTCTTTCCAAACAGTTGTGCTTCTTGGATTATTGGCTGAACATACAGATTAATTAAGGAGAATGAAAGAATACAACTCTGATGTACTTCTTTCCTAATTTTGAACCATTTAGTTAGTATTCAAATTCATAATTTTCTTTATGGAATGTCTGCTATCTAAAAAAAGAGACTGTTGGCTATTTTAGCCAAGGTTGATAAGTAGACTCTGTTTCCTTGAAACAACTAACTCTTGATCTATGTACAGGTAGTACAGGAGCACAATGAAGTGTTCTGGGATTACAATTTTTACAATGTTAAAATACTTTGTCATGATCCATAGAGTTGAATACTTTTTTTGTAATCAATAATACACAAGTAAACATTTTCTGGTATCCTCTGCTTTCAGCCAAGATCCATCTAATATCTACAATGGTATTCTTTGTTCTGCATCCGTTTCTAATTTATCTTAGAGTCCATTAAAGAATGCACAAAATTTATCTTAATTCCACTTCCTGTTGTTCAATTTCTATACATTTGTGGTTAAAATAGTTATATTTATCTAATATAGAATTTTTCAGAAAGGTTCCATTCTGACATCAAATGGAAAAGCTATCACATGTATTTTTATTAATCTGAGCAATTATCAACTAAAAATATGAGCATAATAGGAATATAATACCATTTCAAATTCATAATTTTCTTTATAGAATGTCTGCTATTTAAAAAAAAGAGACTGTTGGCTATTTTAGCCAAGGTTGATAAGTAGACTCTGTAGTTGTATGTTCAGATCTTATCTCAGCTTCCTCAGCTTACAGTATTTTGTCAAGTCCCTTCACAAGTTACCTGTTATGCTTCACACCCAAATGTTTTCTTCTGCACATTCTTCATCTCTGACGCTTTGTTCCCAATCCTGTGCTCCTTTTCCTGATCTGAATGATAGCTAGTTACTCCGATTTTTCCTGGCGTCTCTCTTTAGCTCGCCTACGTTTTAATGGAAAGGTCAATATCTTGAAAAGAAGGCACAAAAGTTCATAGTGATGAACTTAACTGAACTGAGCCATAGAAGGAAGGAGTAGACCTGAGTGTCACAGTCCAGAGATCAATACCGATGATTCAATTGTGTCAATAAAAATAAACGACTCATGCCCTCCTTACCCGTTTATTTGTAATTGACTTTATGTGTGAAGGGCACGTGACAATCTTGATGACAGGGGACTTTGAATGACCATGTTTGAACTCTCATTAGATTAACTCAGCTTTTTCCCATAGGAAACTCTGTCTTTAAACACACAAACACACACACAATATCTTAAAGTAAATATAGTCATTTCCAAAAAGTCTCTCTCAGTCACCATCAGTTAGCCTCTACCAAAAAAGTCACACTTGTACAAAATTGTGATCAAATGGCAATAAACTGACTTAATTTGAAATTAAGAGACTTAATGACTTAGCCATGTACAAAATCAGAATGTGTCTAAATTCACAAAGGGGAATGAGGAGAAAATCCTTGAGAACAAAGCTGATTCCATGAAATGGAGGTGAGAGACTTCTATCCCCTAACCTTTTTATAAATGGGACCATCAGCAGTTGCTCCTATGGCAATTTATACTTCTCTTCTGTGATAAATAAGCTTGGGCAATGGTATTATCATGGCCATATTCACAGTGAAGTGGTTTATTAAGAAACAGGTAAAAGTTGGGGTCAAAATCAACAGAATATAACTCAGGACCAGGAAAACTGTACACCAAGTGTCCTTCCTTCAGCACAGGACAGGGACACTCAGTTCCTCTCAATTGCAGACACTCTTGGTGTGTATGTTTGTGTGTGTGGGGGGGGGCAGGTTCCCCTGGCTCTCTCTGGATAGACTCCTTTTGGTCTTGCCATCTGCCACTGCCAGCTCTACTGCAGAGTCCCTGTATTTAGTAGTACAGCTTTGGATCCCGTAATCCAGTTGTTTGAGGAAGTACCTTGCCCCCTCTCTCCTCGTTTCCATTTGCTTCATTCCATCTCCCAAATCTCTGTGAGCCTGGCAGCTTAGATACACACATTCACTGGCAAGGCCTGACACTCTCAACCAGGACCACGAACTAACCAATCCCCTCTTAGTAGGTCACAGATACTTCATTTGCATAGAAAGTTATAGGTTATTTTCTTTGCAGAATTTAATTGGCTAATCCCTGCAAGGTGCTGTTGCCAAGGATCAAGCAGAATTTATCGAGCCATCCTTGTTCAGAGTAGCCCAGTCAATCAAACTGAACAAAAGTAACAAAATCTCTGGAGTAGAAAAGAGGGTTCAGGACTTAAGGGAAACAGCTTTCAAGGTATTTTTTAAAAGAACCAAGGCAGAAGGTCATGTAAAGGAACTTACATCACCCCACCATATGACAATTGAATGGTAAATAGAAGCTGAATCTTATACCTCTGTGAACCTTTGTCTGTTGGCCAGAAGAAATTATTTCTCTCTCTAATGCTGTCCATTTGGCATCGGTACCTCTTATTGGGCAATTATTACACTTGTGTATGATTAAATTTTTTCTCTAATTTGATAGAAATGACTTATTATACAAAATAAAGATCCAGTAAATGTCTGCACAGGTATGAAAAATTTAAGGGCATGACATAAGAGAACGCTATATGACTAGTTAACTAATTGCTTGGTTTCCATTAGGGTGCTTCGAAAGTTCTGTAGTCAGGAGAAGCTCAAGGCTGCTACCAACTTCTAGTACCATCTTGACAGATTTCATTGGAGAATCACCCTCTGAGCAAATCATTAGCATCTACTAAATAAAGCTACCCAAGATCACAATTAGATTTTTAAATGAATTAGAGATTTAATAACTGCTTCTCTTACCAAACAAATCCTGAAAAAGAAATTACAGCAAAAGCTAGGCTAAAAGTACAAGCAGGGCAAAGTGATAATTCAGTGGTAGCTCAGGATGGTGTGAATTAGAATTCCATCCCTTTCTCAGCTGAATGGCTTTGGATAAAGTATTCCGTTCCCAAATCCTGGACTTACACATCAAAAATAAAGAAAATAACAGTATCCACCTAGCGTTTTTAAGAGAAGTAACGGAAGTAATATTTTTAAAGTGTGTGGCACAGTATTACCTAAAAATCCTAATAAATCTTTTTAAAATGGTCAATAAAAATGAGACATAAATAAAAATAAAGAAATTGAGAATAAAAGTGTAATGACTGGAAAGTGCTAGTGTAGATCACCTAAAGTCAATGATATGGAAATAATTATAAACACTTGTTTTAAATAAAGCTACAAAATAGAATGTTAACTACATAAGTTTTTTAAGCCTGAGACTATCATAAAAATATCAGTAAAAGATGAGAGGTGAAAATTACTTAAATGAATAAGGAAGTAATATGGGACTATATATATGTATATATATATATATATGTCATACATACATTGAGGATACCTACCCCGAAGAAATAATATAAGGGAAAAACAATTAGGCACAATGTTATTTACTATGGCTTTGTTTTATAATGTTTTCTTCACTTGAAGAAAGTAGAAATTTAAATGTGCTAGCAAAATGTTTGCAAGAATAGCAGAAAATGGCTACATGGTACATAGGGCACAGAGCACAAAGAAATTACATCACAGCCCAAGTTAACTATAAAAAGTAAACAACAGTAATAATAATAAAGTGAATTATTACATGCTTATAGTGTAATTTCTTTTATATGGGAACCTAGATTAGTCCAAATTTTGCAGTTTCACACACCTCCTTTCCTCTATCATCTAGTTTCTCCTATTCTTAACATCTTGTTTTAAAGCAGTGCTTCTCAACCTTCCAAATGCCACGATCTTTTAACATAGTTTCTCATGGCGTGGTGACCCCCCCAAGCCATAATATTATTTTCGTGACTACTTCATCACTATCATTTTGCTATTGTTTGAATCGAGCGGACCCTGTGAAAGGACCATTCGATCCCCAAAGGGGTTGCAACCCATAGGTTAAGAACCGCTGCTTTCAGGGGTCTGCAAACTCATGTGACCGAAGAGCCAATCCTGTCCCTCCTAACAACTTAAAAATCACTCAAGAACCTAAAATACGTTTTTTCAAACAAGAGAAGTCACCGTGATCTGAAATAATCACCTTCCCATGTTTTCAATGTTCCTTGAGAGTCGCACGTTCACACTGAAAGAGACACATAAGGCTCGCAAGCCCGTTGGCTGACCCCTGCTGTAGAGTGAGACCTTTGTCACAATTGATGAACTGACACTGACATGTTTTAGTATAGAATCCATAGTTTATATTAAGGTTTACTCTTTGTGTTGTATGGTTCTAAGGCCATTAACAAATGCTGTTTTGTTTGCTACTGTTATGATATGAAGGAGGCCCGGGTTGTGTAGTGGGTGTGCACTGGACAGCTAACCAGAAGGTCGGCAGTTCAAAACCACCAGAAGCTCCTCAGAAGAAAGAACTTTGTAGCCCTGTAGCGTTACAGGTTCAGAACCGCCCAGAGGAGGGTCTCTCTACCTGGCATTGGCATTGACTGGAGACCAGAAAGTTTTTGTTTTCTTGTTTTGCTTCGGTATGACAATAACATGCATCATGGTCACACGGATCCGTGTCCCACCTATTGCTTCTTTCCTATTGCTTATCATTCTATTGTTTCAATGTTTTTTAACATTGGCTCCTCAGATTTTTCTCATCTCTCTGCTTTTGTTACCCTTCTATTTTCGCATGTTGCTCACTTTTTCCATCAGCACTCTGTATAATAATCAGAGATACATCTGGATCTGAAAGTTCCAAAATCTTTGCTCTGTCTGAGTCTAGTTCTGATGGTTGGCCTATCTTCAGTTAGGTATTTTTGCCTTTTCACATGCCTTATAATTTTTTGTTGACAGCTGAGCATAATGTAACAAAAGAAAGGACAGAGATAGGAGTTTTTTGGCTATCAGGTTTTATGTTTGATGGATTAGGAATCGGTTTGGGCTTTTTTTTTGCCATTTGCTATAAATGTGGAGCTGAAAAGTTGAAATGACCACTGCTGCCTTCATTTTTGTCTCCCTTGCTGTCCTCTGAAGGGGCCTGATCATTGGGCTGCCAACTTCAGAGGCAGGGCTCTAAGGCTCTCCGAAGGAAAGAGATGAGGCTTTCTGTTCCTTTAAAGAAGTAGAGCCTTGGAGATCCCAAAGGGCAGTTGCACTCTGTTCTAAAGCGTTGCTATGGGTTAGAGTTGCCCTGATGGGAGTTAGGTGGGTTTATTTTTACCATTGTCCCCTTTAATAGAGCCTGAGTCTTGGATGACTATCAGGGTATAGATGTTATTTCCCCCATCCCCACCTTCACCCCCACCCCACACCCACACTCACTGGTATATTTCTAATAGGAATTAGAAAATATAGGAGCCATGGCAATGCTGCGGGTTAGATGCTGGACTGCTAAGCCCAAATTCCATGGTTCAAACACACCAGACTTTCTGCTTCTGTAAAGACTGGTGGTTTCAGAAACGCCAGGTAGGGTCTCTGAGTCAGACTGGATGTGATAACAGTTGGTTCTTGGCAGTTCTAAGCACAGCACAGGTAGTCATTTGGTTTCACTTTGTATTCACTGAGTTTTTAAAAGTTCCCATTAATAGCATTATTTCAAAGCAAAGTCACACAGAGATGAATGCAAGCTATGGAATTGTTTCTATTCTTTTTCCTTACATTAAAAAAATGCATTGAGACCAACTAGCAGGCTCTGGTGGTGCAGTGGTCATGTATTGGGCAAGGCCCACCCTTAGTACCAAGGTCATTGTTCATACCGAATGCTTTACTCAAAAAACAGCTTAATTAAAAATGAAGTAAGTAATGAGACTAAAACTCTTGAGTGCTTAGTAAATTTGTTCAGAAGAGAAACTCCTTTGAAGTTCAATACTTATTTTGGTCGAATCAATACTAGTATATATCTATTTTATCATTCACTTACTTCATAATCATACCTTTTGCCCACAGATATAATCTTTGAGAAATTTCAAACATAATAAAGAAATATTACTTTAAACAGCTTCTGAGTTTGCAAAGTTCATCAAAAGGTCATTTCCTTTCTCTTCTTCTTTTTTTTTTTAAGCTGTGTTATGACTCATTGACCTTGAACTTAGCTATTTCCAAATGAACTCTCTCCTGGGAACAAGATCACATCAGTTCATTGAATTTATATTCACTCAATTTTGCAAAGGTTCCTATTACTTCAAAAGATAAATCTACTTAAAATATGCATCCACATATAACTAACATTGTGTCTGTAAACCTTATTTTAAATGTATGACTTAAGTTAGAGAGTGTTTTTAGATTTGTCTAAGGAACTCACCCACTTATACATTAATTCAACAATGTTTATTGATAACCACTATAAACCATATGTTTTTCTGTGTGCTTCATGGGTTTATTTGTGAGTATAGCGAACAAAACTACCTATACAGGTGATGCATTTGGTGGGATGGGGAGGTCGGTTGGCAGATGAACAGAAATAGAATATGTGATTGAATATGGTGAAAGCTACAAAAACAGAGCAGGTGAAGGAGACTAGGACTGCCAGGAAGAAAAATGACAACTTGCAATAAGATGGTCAGGATGGACCTCATTGGGAGGAGGCATTTGAACAAGGATGGTATGGAGTTGATGTGGTGCAGATTGAATCGAGTTGTGAAAATGCCTATTCATTAATTTTTTCATGTTTCTTTAAAATGGTTTCCACTGTAAATGATCATGCTTCCGCATTCCTCTTTATACTCATAGCTGTTTGTATTTCTTAGACAATTTAGAGGTCATTGTATGTAGTAATCGTGATTCCTTGCACTGATAAGCCCTGAAAGTTCAAGGATTTGCCCAAAGCCAGACGATCTGTTGGAAAAGGAACCAAGGTTACAACATAGCTTTTTGAGGTTGAACTTATACTTCTTATTAACATTTTGTGATGAGATTCTAAAAGTAGGATATCAGATTGGTTAGTGTAGAACATATGTTGGAAAGAGAGATGCAAATCATTCTCTAACTGCTTTACTTCACCCTCATGTGAAATAACTCTTATCTTGATTTTTGCCCAGGATTCTCCAGACCAATCTGTTTTTATTACCAATCTTCAGGGCCTAGGAGAAGTAGACTCCAAAGTACACCCAATCTATTTGCCTTAGTTAAATCTGCGGTCCAAGTTTGCAAGTATGAAAAGTTGATTAACTGAGGTCTAAAGTCTATTTCATTGGGCAGCATTGTGAAAAGCAGATTAAATATATCTTGCTTGTAACAAGTTCTTCTTATTAGTAGCACAAGTAAGCCATTAAAATTTCTAAAATGATTTTAATGTATAGAAAATAGAGGTATTATCACAATGATGGTAATGTAAAGCATTTGTGAAACATTTACTTAATTGTATGACCTTTTGTTGAGGCACTGATGAATCCTAATTCTTATCTCTTACTTGGGCTCCCTTGTGTTAGTTCTGTGCAGTAAGGAATTCTATTACTTACACACATACTTGTATTGTCTCTGTGGTTGAACAGAACGTACTATGACCTTGTAGTTTTCATTCTCCATTTTAATTGTTAAGACAAAGTATTGTTTTCCCTAGAAACTGCCTTTCATTTCCAGATATGTTGCTCTAATTTCTAGCTTTGTTTTTATGTGTTGTGAAATCACTATGCACCACAATCAAATATTACAGCAAATTTGTGTCAGCAACAAAGTCCTTATTATCATTTCACATGTAAAGTGAAGGTAACCTTCATGGTATTTTATAGTCAAATCTTCCTTATTCTCTATCTTCAGTACTGTTAAAGACAGTAACTTCTAAAGATCATGCTATGGAAAGCCCCACTTGATTGGCTCCACCTCCACCTGTCTCACAGT
Organism: Nesogale talazaci; assembly: GCA_004026705.1. Classification (NCBI taxonomy): domain Eukaryota; kingdom Metazoa; phylum Chordata; class Mammalia; order Afrosoricida; family Tenrecidae; genus Nesogale; species Nesogale talazaci. The sequence continues at coordinate 20,748 of PVJH01005497.1, forward strand.
GAACACTGCCTAAATAGAACAAACATGCCACTTGTTAGTATGGGGCATCTTCCCTTACTAACCCCCTCTCCTTCATTCTTTTATCCAATCAGAATCTATATAGATCTTCTCAACAATTACAGTAATCTTTATAAGCATTATAACCACTAACCTCTTTTACTTTTACTTTAAGAGCTTCCAAAATAATTTTTTTTCATATCCATACTAGTTGCCTTCTTATTCATTCGTTAGATAGAAGTTAAAGTGATCTTTAAAATGTGCATATGATCATTTCAAGATGACAGGTAAAAGTTGTAATGACTTCCCTGTGCTCCACGGTTCATCATCACCTCTGTCGCATCCTCTTAGACTACTTGCTTCCTTGCTTTTCATGATCCAGTCAGCTCCTTGGAGCTTTGCTGTGTGTACTGTTATCCTGCTATGTGCTCTTCTCGTGCCCTCTTTCTCTGCATTTTCCAACTCCTCACAATTTCTCTGTAACACACACACATGGCCCCTTCATTTTCCCTGATGCCAACCACCTCTCCTCTAACTCCTCACTAATATGGATTAATTCTTCCAACTTAATTTAAAATTCATTTCTTTGGTGGTGGTAACAAACCTAGGACAAGAGAACAATAGCTGATCCAAAATCAGTGGCACGGAGGTTATAAGAGCTCTGGTAGGGCTTGGTCAAAGGTAATGTAACCAAGAGGAATTACTAAAACCCAAATTAAGGTTGAGCAAGATAGTGGGGCAAGAAGAAAGTAAAAGGAAATAGAGGACATAACTGAGAGGCAAAGGGCATTTATAGAGGTCTAAATATAGGCATGTACATATGTAAAGATATATATGATATGATGGGGAAAGAAATATACCTGCATATATTTATAGGTTTAGTATTAAGGTATCAGATGGCTTAGTATTAAAGTAGCAGATGAGTCAAGTACTCCCTCAATACAAGAACACTTTGTTCTATTAAAGTGTCATTCTATGATGCTCACCTTCTCTACACGATCGCTGAAGATAAAGCATGCACATAAACAAATGTGGTGAAGAAAGATGATGGTGCCTGGCTATCAAAAGATATAACATCTGGGGTCTTAAAGGATTGAAGGTAAACAAGCGGCCATCTAGCTGAGAAGTAACAAAGCCCATATGGAAGAAACACACCAACCTGTGTGATCATGAGATGTTGAAGGGATCAGGTATCAGGCGTCAAAGGACAAAAAAAATCATATCATTGTAAATAAGGGGGAGAGTGAGTGAGGACCCAAAGCCTAGCTGTAGCCAGAACTGGACATCCCCTTAAGAAGGGTCGCAGAGAGGAGAACAGCCTGTCAGGGTGCAGTATAGTACCATCAAAACAAACAACTTTCCTCTAGTTCGGAAATGCTTCCTCCTCCCCACGCCCACCCTCAGCCACTATCATGATTCCAATTCTACCTTTACAAATCCAGCTAGACCAGAGGATGTACACTGGTACAGATAAGAACTGGAAACACAGGGAATGCAGGACAGATGATCCTTTCAGGACCAGTGATGAGAGTGGTGATATTGGAAAGGTGGAGGGAAGGTGGGATAGAAAGGAGGAACCTATTACAAGGATCTACATATAACCTCCTCCCTGGGGGGCAGACAACAGAAAAGTGGGTGAGGGGAGATGTTGTATAGTGTAAGATATGACAAAATAATAATAATTTATAAACTATCAAAGGTTCATGAGGAAGGGGAGATTGGAGAAGGAGGGAGAAAATGAGGACCTAATACCAAGGGCTCAAGTAGAAAGAAAATATTTTGAGACTGCTGAGGCAACCAATGTACAAACGTGCTTGACACAGTGGATGGATGTATGGATTGTGGTAAGAGTTGTATGAGCCCCCAATAAAATGATTTTTGAAAAATTCACTTCCTCAGAAAAATGTTCCCAATGCTTTTTCATTAGATTCAGTTGCTTTGATAGTAGTTCTCAAAGTACCCTGACGCTTTGCCTTCCTATTACATATCACAACTGTAATTTTGCTTATTGCAAAGTCTGTCGTCTGAGCTCTATAAAGTCAGTCCATCTCCATTTTGTTCACTTCTGTTTCCTGGTCTCTGAAGCACCATAGGCACTCAGTAAATATTTCTTGAATGAAAGGATGTCGAATGAATATTAATTCTAAATTCTTTTGCCATCTTTCTCATTATAACCTACTGAGAACACATCTTTTTCAATCTTCTTTCTATATTTGTAGAACAATATTGCAAGATCTTGACTGGCAGATATCTTCAACAACCATTTTCAGGATGATTCCTATCTTTTTTTTTTGATTCCTATCTTTTTGACAACTTGAATAAACTGCACATTGATATAGTGTTTAGCATGTTTCTTTAGAGCACCTCTGAACTGTATGCTCTTTGCAGATTTCACTTTCAGTTTTGTATATATGTTGCAAACAAAAGAATTGGAGCATTAAGTATTATGAAAGCATTGTTTTTTATTTATGACTCTCTTAACATCCAAATAGAATACTGTAAAGGCATAAACTCATCATATTTAGTTCTACACATAGCAAATCACATTTATTTGTGGAAGGTATTACATAAATTGGAAATGTCTTGGAGATGTTGGAATGAATAAGATTTGTGACCTGTATTAAAAGGAGTTCCCTGAATTTTGTTAAATACACTACGCCCTGCTAGACTGATCCCACATGTAACATTGTAGTAATAATTTCTTTTTTTTTTAATTGCTTTGGGGACAATTAATGCTAGACTACTCTCAAGGAAATGGAGATTAAAGATATGTCAAATATCCAACTTTTACAAGATGATATACCTTTTCCTTCTTCCCAATGTTAACCACTCCTCCTCTTTTTATATCCCCCTCTCATCCTTGTATTTCATTGTAATGACTCCCAGAATTTATGAAACTTCAAGGAAATGGCTCATGTCATCACAGGGACTTTCAAGTCCCAAATCCGAAGTGCAGATGTATGTCTGGAGGACCCTCGGCAACCACGATGGAGAAGCTGGTGAAACCTGTGTGGGTCACAGCCGGATCTCAAGTCCCAAGAACTGGAGGTCAGGCAGAGACAGGCCGAGTGCAGGATGCCAAACGTTCAAAGACCAAAACGATCTTCCTGCTTCTGCCAGTGCTCGGTCAGGAAGCCAGTGCCCCAGAAGGAGAGGCTCCGATGGAACTGTCGACTTTGTTTCTCAGAAGACCAATCCCCCGAGGAAACAAGAGATGGTGACTTAGTCACACCCTTTAGTAAAGTGGAGACTCAGAATACATCCCGCCTCCATTCTGTAACAGAGTACATGCTGCAAAATGAAATTATAATCACAGACATAGAGGCTAGAATTTACAACACACTGCAAACGGGCTCATGGCTAGAAGGGTCATATTATGTCATTGATATTATCTAAAATACATTCTTTAAAGATTTTTCATAGCACGCGTCTGATGGTTTCCTCATTCCAGAATTCCTTAACAGCAAGTTTTAACAAAATCTTACTACTGAGCAATTATATCAGATACTGGAAGTGAGTTCCTTTGAATGCATTTGAGGCAAAATAGTAAAGGTATTGACTTTTACTTATATCTAAGTCAGGTGCTTTCTTGAATTATCTCATTTGATCCCAACACAAAACTTTAAAGTAAGGCTTTATCATTCCTCCTTTAAAAAAGTGGGAAATAAGATTCCATGATCATTTAAAACCACGGGTAAGTGAAAGTTGAAGGCAGGAGTAGGTTTAGAAATATGAATTCTGAACCCCATAGTTTTAACCATTTCTCTAATGGCTGCAGCAGGTTTAGGACTACATTGGGCATTTAAGACACAGCATTGAGATTTTCAGGTTGATTAGGGAGGCAGGCCTTATGATCCACTTTGAAAATCAGACATGGGTCTGAATACCCCGTGGGTCACAACGATCCACAATTGATCAAGAAGGTGGTTTAGGATCAACTCCATTGTCTCAAGAGCAGTTAAAAAGAACCATGCCCTACTTCATAGTAGAACCATCTCTTTTAGAGAATTTATATTCCTACATGAATTCTTATTTTCTTTGAATCACCATGAGTGTAAATTAATGCAGCAGTCTTTCAGTTGAGAGAATTTGTTTTTGAGGTAAAGTTTGGTTATTTAGAAGGGGATTCAGAATAGAGTACATAGACTTCAAGTTCATAAAGGTTTTTGCTCACCTGAAACAGCAGTAGTAATTTATACTCAATATAATCTTAAAAAGTAAAATTATGCCTATTAAAGTCTGTAAACTTGAGTAGATCTGAATGGTATGGTGGATGAACAGGTTCCAGAGTCAGTTCCTGAATGACATAGCACAAAGCGTAGCCTTGGGACATGGGAGCATTAGCAACTAGATCCTGAAGATGTTTATGATTGGGTGTGTATGAGGAATCTTCAGTAATTGCTTTTAGCATTATAACAACTTCATATTTCTAGTTTAACTTCTGCAGTCAGTTTATCAGCAAATGTCTTATCTTCTACATATTGTAGACTTTATGGAAGTGCTAGAGTAATCTATTTTAAACATTAATCTAAGAGATAATTTTCAGGTGCCATATAATAGATCTTTGAAATGGGTTTTATAGAACAGAACTTGGTTACAAAGGCTTCATCCATGTTACTTAGTGCCCATCCACAAAACTTTACGTAGTAGTACCATAAAACCTGAACTGGAAGATGCACAAAGCTAACCAAGTCCTGCCATGGACTGAATTATGTCCTCAAAAATTTGAGCTGTGATCCCTAATGTCTACACCTATGGTTATAATCCCATTTGGCAAAAGGATGTCTTTTCTTCGTTAATGAGGCAGGCTTAGCGAGAGTGTATTTTGCACCAATCTCTTGAGTTACAAAATAAATTTTACAGTCAGGGGAAAGCAGTGGTGAGGGATGAACGATGCCACACCGCATGCAGATGGCCAAGGACCAGAAGCAGAAGAAGACAGCACTCAGTTTCCGGAGTAGGCAGTGAAAGAGGCTTCTGGAGGAGCCAGCACCCTGCATGTGATCTTCCAGTCTCCCAAATGGTGAGAAACATGTTCTAATTTGTTTGAGCCTTTCATGTGTGTTATTTCTGTTAAGGCAGCTCTATGTCACTGAGATAAGAGCGTAGCATTTTTCTGGGATAAATAAATCATGTGGCACTGATACTCGATAATCAGATGAAGAGAACAGAACTGGTAAGTCAGAAATAAACCCTTTGTTGATAGGGTTGAGGAGCATAACAGTGGCAACAGATTGTGTTGCAATCCACAAGGTCAAGAATTGGGAACCCCTTCCTCAGGAGCAAGACGAGACTTTTATTCCCATAAAGGTTATAGTTACAGAAACTCACATCTGCAGGAAACCCTCTCCTGCCCTGTAGTGTCCCTTTGAGTTGAGGCCACTGGATGGCAGTGAGTCTATGTAGGGCCAATTATGAGTCAGAATCAATTCAGTGACAGAGAGTACCATTGGAAGATAATGCGTGGTCAAAGAAGCATCATAATCAATGGTGGGTAAAGGGATTTTTCAGTTAAATGTGTTCAAGTCATTGACTAACTATGTGAAAATAAATCCATTTGTATTTTTACTACATGCTACATACTAAGGCAATGATGGACACATGCTTTTAAAGTGAATAAAAATAAACCATAGGAAAATGAGAAGATTAGATATGTGTGAAACTTCTTATAAGAGTATGACTTTAAGTTTAGAATTGAAAAAATAATCACAAAAGAAATAATTTATAGATTGAGCAATTTAGGGTCTAAACTTCTGTGAACAAAAATAATTAAAAGGCAAACCATATTAGGAAATATGTGGAAGAGAGGAACTCAGTATCTTTATTAACTAATGGACATATCGATGTAGAGATTTTGCACTTTTACTCCCTGAGATATCAGTTGCCATATTGGGAAAATAGAGATAAAAGTAGCCCCTGTAGAGATTTTATAAAAATTAAATGAGATAATACACCTAGAGAGGCTAGCACATGGTAAACAACTAATATAAAAAAATACGAAGAAAATGATTTTGTAAATGCTATGTCAGCCGTAGTCTACTGTCACTGGATTATGAATAAACAGGAAGTCAAGTTACATCAAGGACTGCTTTGTGACTATTAAATCAGGTCAAGGAGAATTGCATTGCTTTTTTATGGTATTAGGTCATTTACCCTGGTTTGTCCTGATGCACAGAGGAAAATTCTACCTACTACAAGGTAGAAACCTTGTGTGAGAATACGCCTTACAATAAGGGATCTCTGTTGGGCACTGTCAACACTTCCAATAGTGACTAACTTTAGTTTCTTATAATTGATTCCAATGTTGCCCTGTGATTTACAAATCTTTTTATCTTCATTGAATGTGTGTTGTTTTCCTGCCATTCAAATTTTTTTCAACTATTGAGGCATATCTCTACTCTGATTCTTTTATTGAAGTTCTAAATTTTAACTATCAAAGGTCACTCTGATTTCCCTTATATTCACATTCAGTAAAAAACCTTCATTATAGTTCTCCAGAATACATAGAAAATATGTTCAACATAACTAGTTAGTCCCATTTCATTTAACCCCTATTTTTCCTGTTTCCCATTCTCTTTATCTCTTTTCCAGCAATGTATTTTCCAGTGATATCTGATATATTACAATAACTGTATTTTCTTAAATCACTCTCTCGGATATAAACACCTATGCCAGGTGTTCTCTGCTCTTGGTCTTGTCACCTTCTTCCAAGGCCCCTGAGGTCCCTGTCACCCCTGGGGCAGTGGAGGGGCAAGGTTTTCTGAGTTTTCTCCTCAAATACTGAGAAGCACAAGAGCAAATGTAAAAGTCCTACATGTTAATGGGTTGTAGTTGGCAACTAAAGTCAGTACATGTTGCCAGGGATGAAGTGTGTATAGCATATAAGGGGAATTGGGGGTGTGGGGTGTGTGTGTGTGTGTGAGAGAGAGAGAGAGAGAGAGAGAGATGGGTGGGTTTGTTGTGCCAACATGGCCAAGGAACACATGTGAGATCAATTGAAGGCCAGAGATATAAAAGGCTCAGCAGAGTCTTGCCCTCTTGCTCTTGGATCTTTAGACCAGTCAGCTGCCCTGCTTGTCCTATGCCTTGATTTGCAAGATACACTACCAGAGACTGTGTCACTGTGAGTTGAGGTTCCTTCAAACCTTGCTTCACCACGCTCCTGGAATATACATCTCTTGAGCTGGGGACTGTCATTTGGCTGACTGTTGGTGACCTGCCTTGCTGTTTGCAGCTTGTGGCCAGATAGCCTGAATTGCTCTACAGAGGACTACTCGGCAGCCCTCAAGACTCCAAGGACTGCCAGTCTACTAACTGTCTCACGCAAGTGAGTTTGTACTGCTTTATAGATTAGTTAACTGTTTCTTTCTTATGTTAGATCTCTCTCTCTCTCTATATATATATATATATATATGTATATATATACACACACACACATAATTATGAGTGTCCTGGTTTTGTTTCTCTATTTCTTTAGAGAACTCTGTATAACAGTGTGTGTGTGTATGTGTATGTGTGAATAATGAATGTTTAAGTTAGGACATAAAATCATTCAGTTTGGAACACTATTGAACACATCACAAATAACCTACTGCTGTTCTTTGGCAATGCCACCAAGACAGCATCTCTTAAAACAGTACTAGTTAGCACGAGATCACTGGAGCTGTGTGTACCATGATATTAGTGGCATTATGCTATTCAATCCAAACTTTTGTCTGTTATTCTTTTCATTTTTCAGACTTGCATGCTTGGCTTTTTTCTTTCATTATCATTTTTAAGATAATTTCACCGGGGGCTCTTACAACTCTTGTTACAATCCATATATCAATTGTATCAGACATAATTGTACATATATTGCCATTGTTCTTTTCTAGACATTTACTTTCTATTGAGCCCTTGGAATCAGCTCCTGCTTTTTTCTCTCCCTTCTACCTTCCCTCCCCCACCATAGCTATAATAATAATTTAGGAGTTAAATGTCTGATTACTAGCTTAAGTGTGGCTATTCAAAAGACTCAGAGGTGGCTCAGAAGACCGACATGTATGACTGCTTTCTAAAGGGTACTGCCTTGAAAACCTTATGAACTAGTTTTCCTCTATCAGTTCTACTCTGAGAAAGCTTATGGATCAGCCTACTTTATAGCAGCTGACTTAGATTGGACTGTGTGTTAGTCTGAGTAGACTAGAGAAACAAATTCATAAACATACATGTGTATTTAAGGGAGAGGATTATATACAAAAGCTACTGTACATTAAGAAAACATCCCAACCCAGTCCAGTCCAGTCCAAGGTCATAAGTCTGACATTAGCCTCTATGTCCGATACCAAACTGTAAATCTTCTTCAGACTCCTGAAGCACATGCAATGACACCAGGACAATCACAGGCCAGTGGGTGTTGAGTCTTTCGTGTATCCAGAAGGCAATCACAGGCCAGTGGGTGTCTAGTCTTTCGTGTATCCAGTGGTGGTAGAAGCAACTCGGCACTGGCAAGAGTCTCTACATGGCTTTTTCAGCTTTAGAAGTTTGGTTCCATCAGGGTAAGCCCATGTGGCTTCTCCTCCAGGATGTTTCACAGGGAGTCAGCCTTGTGTCTTGTCATTGGTGTGTCTCCAAGGGACTGAGTAGTAAGTCTCTCACCTCCAAGGGGGAGAAAGGCAATCAGATTTACCAGAATCCTCAAGAGAAAGCCATGCCCACACAGAGATCTCATTGGCTATCTCCAGATTGACAGGCTACACTTCACCCCTGCACTCTTCATTCTCAAATTGACACCAGATTACATGACTGCCACACGCTCTCTAGAGAAGTGAAACTACTGAAACATAAACATCAACATAGATACACATATACTCTGTTGTGCACTTGTTGAACAGCCCCAAGCTCAAACTTTCCACTACTCAAACAGCAAAGTTAAAAAAAAAATCCCTGCTCTGTGTTCATAACTTTGTTTAACAGTGTACCGACAACCTGACTTTAAAAACCCTGTATGGGCCAAGAGTTAATCCCAAGTTGCATCTCACGTAACGGACGCTTCAGTCTAAACACCCGTTCCCTGCTCTGACAACATAGAGAGTGCTCTGGTTGGTGCATTAACACTTTCATCATTGTACCTTTGCTCTCCCTGCCTTATTTGCATAAAACACCATAACCATGTCTTCAAAGAAAGTTAGTGATGCCAGCAGTAAAGCTAAGAGGAAAACTGTGAGAACCAGATAAAGTTAAAGAAACCATTGTGAAATTTTCAATCAGGATGTCACTTGTCGGATTTGGCGGCTGAAGACAACATTGTGAAGTTGACATTATCAACATGTGAGGGGAAAAATATAACTAAACCAGCTAATGTGGCAAATGAAACATGACCATGAAACAAGAACTCAGACCATCAAAGATGTTGAAAAGTTACAGTTAAGAAGTTACAATTAATTTTGATAAATCAGAAACAACTAGATGGCAATAGTGTATTCAAGACAGGAATATATGAGAAGTCTACATGTCTCCAATGTCAATATATAAGTCTAAATTCTAGGTCTTAGAATAAATTATTTGGTTTTTCATTATTTTTATGAAAATATATTCAATTCTCAAATTTTCAGATTCAAAAATGAATCTGGAATTCATTGAGTTTGCTAAGCAAGGGACCACTATATATATATATGTATGTATATATATATATAGAGAGAGAGAGAGAGAGAGAGATTTATCTCAAAGTAATGACATGTGTAACATGTAGTTGTAGAGATTGGCAAGTTCCAACTCCATGAGTTAGAAGTCAGACTGAAACTTATTCTGATTCATGTAGCAGCATAGCATGATGAACCCATGATTAGCAAGCCAGATGCCAGGCTCTGAAGGGAATGAATTCAAGGTTAACAGGTAAGATGATGGCAGTTTGCTGGCCCCAGGTAATATGGCCCGCAAAATTAAATACAAATACAAAGAACTAGAGTTGATACAATGAGCCAGATGCAGGATTCAGATATAACAAGAACAAAATGTTTTGTCAGCACATCCACATACACTGGAAATAGACAACACCCCTGAGGAAGTATCTCTTTCAACTGACTGCACATAGCAGATCTCATCATAGAAGTGATTATATCATATCAGATTTCATCAGGGGAATGTAGTCGTTATATAATTTCATGTCAACTTGATAAATAGGTCTAGGGGTGGAGTCTAGCCTGTCAATCCGGCCACAGCCTGATGATGTCTCCTTGTGGGCTTGGCTTTCTCATGAGGATTCTGGGAACTTCCTCTCTTCCTCATGGGAGGTGCTTTCGCACGCCCTCTGTTTCACATTCCTGCTGATAAGCCACATGAAGCTACGCTGATAGAAGCCGCAGCCCTGGAGGTAGAAGAGCCATGTGGAGACCTGGAATCAGTGCTGAGATGATTCTGCTGCCACAGGACCCACAAGACTTTCCATCTACAAGCCTCTGGTCTTCCTGGATTCAGTATCTTTTCTAATGGCTTTGTGAGTCTGACGAGGAATTTATAGAACAATATCAGACATATGGGCTAATATTGGACCTATGAACTTGATCTGGAGTGGGCTAGAATGTTTTCTCACTATACAATTGCACTTTGATATAAAACTCTCTCTTATATACTAGTGTCTCTGGATTTGTTTCTCTAGTCAATCCAGTCTAACCCAAGGGATAACTAAATTACAACTGCCAAACCACTGAGAATCATTGTTCAAGTTGACATGACTTTAACTATCCTAAAACAGCAACTAGAGCAACAATAATTATGTTTTATACTCATTGTGTTTTAGTACTAATCTCTAAATAATAATTTGTTTTGCCTTTTATTTTTATTGCTTATTTCCTGTTTTTCCTATCAGTTCATTAAAAAGGAGCCATTTTATTCTGGTTCATTCCTCTTCTTGCTAGGTGTTGTCATATTGACTACAACTCATGCTGACTTTATAATAAGACTATTACCACATCCTATGTCATCTTCATGATCACATTTGTTTGGGTTCATTGTGGAGGTTATTGTGTCAATTCATTTCATTGATGTATTCCCTCATTTCTCCTGGCCTTCTACTTTATCACACATAGTAAAAAACTGCCCAGCTTTTGCATGTATATGAGGAATTTAAAATACCATGGCTTGGGTCAGGTGCACTTTCATCAACAAAGTGCCAGTTTTGCTTTTTAAAACTTTAACTATTAACTTTTTCACTCCTTTAATTCCAAAAAGCCTGTACACAAGATGTTTCATCAATGTTGGCTGAATTAATGAATAAGGTTGGTCTATGTATTTAGTCCACTAAAAACTAACAAGATGCCCAGCAACGATGAAGTCAAAGGTGAGGGGTTACTTTAAAATAATTTATTTGATTCCTTGTCGTTAGTATTTTTTCCAGTTTAAATTTCATAAAGCCACCAGAGTAACTTTCCCCCATTTGTTAGAAAAATTAATGTTTTTTTAGAAAAGAAAGAAATTTGGCCATGAAACATCCCGACTCAAATCTTTCAGTAAGTCTCAGCTAATTAAACTCTACCTGGCACACAAAAACTGTCAAATTCTGATTCCTATTACCCTTTTTCTATTATGAAGGTATATCTCACTTAAGCCATAATATTTTCAGTGGCCTTACATGCATATGAAAACTGGGCACTAAACAAGGAAGACTGAAGAAAAATCAATTCATTTAAATCAGGGGTCCTCAAACTATGGCTTGAGGGCCACATGTGGCCCACCGAGAACATTTATTTGGTCTGCTGGGTGTTTTTGCTGCCACTGCTGTCCTGCTTATCGACGCATCTTTGGCCCGCAGTGAATTTGTCCATAGTTTTTTTTTTTTTTCAACTATAGTCCCGCCCTCCAAAGGTCTGGGGGACAGTGAACTGGCCCCGTTTAAAAAGTTTGAGGACCCCTGATTTAAATTACGATGCTGGTGAAGAATATTAAAAGAGCCATGTGAAGAATATTAGAGAGCCATGGTTGGCCAAAAGAACAAACAGATCTGTCTTTAGAGAAGTACAGTGAGGATCCTCCTTAGAGGCAGGGATGGGGAGACTTCGTCTCACACAGTTTGGACATGTTACCAGCAGAGCCCTGTGCCCGGAAAGGACATCATGCTTGGTGAAGTGGAGAGGCAGAGAGAAAAGATAAGGCTCTCAATGAGACTGATTGACACGGACATGGACAACAAGGACACAAGAACACAAACACAACTGAGAGGATGGCACAGAAGCAGGAGGGGTGTCATTCTGCTGTACATTGGGTCACTGTGAGTTGGAACTGACCCGATGACATCTAATAACAATAACAACTTTTCAGTCTTTGATCACCCTGCCTTTTTTTCCTTAACCTCTTGCATTTGCAATAGTCCTTCTCTTTGAGCTGGAATCTTTAGTTGGAATCCACTCAATGCCAGTGAGTTTCTTGCGGTTTCCCATGCCCTGACTTCACTTACATTGGGTGCTCTGTCAGAATGTTCCTCATCCTCAAATGCCTTCTATGAACTACCCTTCTTAGCTCTCCCACCAGCACAAGGTAAAACTGATGCATTACTGTTCCAATGCAGGCTTCCCCCCACCCCCCAGAAGAATGGGACTAGCATAACACATAATTTTACTCATCTGGAACCTGTACATGGATCAAGAGGCAGCTGTGAACAGAAAAAGGGAATACTGTATGGATCAAGATCAGGAATGACGTGCATCAAGGCCATCGCCTTTCCACTTTTCTCCACTGTCACATATTAATTCTGGAAAGCATTTTCAATGAAATCTTCCAAAGTGAGGAAAAGTTTGATGAGAAGCAAAGTTTACAAAGCTTAAAAATATCTCCCCACAATTACTTATGTACTATTACTAGTTACACAAAGGCAAAAAAATAAAGTTATTCTTTGTAATTAAGCTATCACCTTAACCAAAAGATTAAAGTTGACATCATCAATAATTGACCAAGTTGATACCATATACCACACTATCACTTTTGTCATAGTCATGCCAAAAATGTATCACATGAAACTAGCTATGAAGAAATATCAGATACATCTAAAAGGAGTGGCGTTTGCACAAAATAACTAACAGACTCATTAAAATAAAAAAAAAGAAAGCCCAAGGAACTGGTAATTTGAAATAGAAAAGAACAGGATAATAAAATATAATGTGTGGGCTGAGACCTGGTGGCAAACACAACCAATGCCTGTTATAAGTGACTTCATTAATAGAAAACTTATCAATCCGTTGTAATTATTGCTTCACACATTTATATCTTCTAGGGTCTGTGAAAATTTGGGGGAGTCTGTTTTTTCAACTCCAGCATAATACATGCAGTCCAATGTGTTCAATAAATGATTGGTGAATGAAAGAAAAAAAAAGGGAAGAACATAAAATTAGGAAAGAAAACTGGTTTCATTTATTTTTAAAATAACCGCTGAGCACCAATTGTATGTCAAATGCTGTTCTACCCCAGTGAATAAAAGGTACAAAATTTTTTCTTTTGTGGTGTTTACTTATTTGTTTGGAGAGAGAAAATCGACAGAGAGTGTGCAATATGGTAATAAATGTTATCAATGAAGATAAGGCAGAGCAAGAAGATAGGGGGTTGAACGTAAACAGACCAGAAATTTAAACAAGGTGTGTGAGAAGACTTCACAGAAAAGATGACCTTTAAGGAAAGAGCTGCAGGAAGTGAGACAAGGGTTCTACTTCTGTAGGGGAAGGCTCCAATAAAAAGCTCCCGCCTGCAAAACCCACAGAGCAGTTCTGCTGTCCTTTAAGGTCCTTATGAATTGGAATTAATTTAACGGATGTTTTGGCAAGAAGATTGTGAAAGTTTCCAAATGTTATCACATAGTTTGCAGTTATGCAATGAAGTTAACACAGGTGTCTACTAATAGGAAGTGGTCAAAGGAAGGATAAGTTAACATAGGAAGTGGTCAAAGGAAGGATAGGTAGGCAGGGTCAAGGGTTTAAGATATGGGAATCTCTAGGATCTGTAATTGAATATGAACATTTTACCTAATTTCATAATGGGAAAAAATTAAACACAAATATACCTGATTTTATATTTAAAAAAATTAAATGCAAACTTGGAAAATGAAGATCTATAAAATTTTGTTAGAGGACATGTCTTAGACGATCAAAGGACCTACCCATTGATGCTATGCTTCCCTGAGTGAAGGAGCCTTGGTGACAGTGTTGGGAATGTCTTGGACTGCCGACCCCAAGTTCAGAGATTCAAACGGCTCTGCATGCAAAAGATAAAGCAGTCTGCTCCCTTAAAGGTTCGCAGTCTTGGAAACCCCCTATAGGATTACTAGGAGTCTGAACTGACCGATGGCAGTGAATTTTTGGCTTTTGTGTGTGACTGTGCCTATAAGTAAGTTTATCCTAAGTGGAAGGTATAGTATATACCGCTAGTTATTAGTTATTACCTAGCATAACATTTATTATTTTAAGAAGCTGTTTTATTGCAGTAAAATATTCATAATACCTACTAATTTAAAGTTTTTGAGTGTTCATTTCAGTGGCATTAGGTCCTGTCACAATGTTGAAGGGTCACCACTACAATCTGTATGGGAGGCCAGATTGTACATGAGGAGCTTTGAGGGTGCAGTGGTTACGAGGTGAGCTGCGATACACATGGCCCGCAGTTCAAAAGTTGTCACGTATCATTGCAATTTTGTCTTCCAAATCAGGTCTACAGAATTCTATTGTTTAAATTCAATTAAAGTAGGCACCTATGGTTTCATGATTTTTACTATCAATGTCTTTATATCCCCGAATAACCTCTGTACAAAGGTTATACTTGAAAAAAATGAAGTAACAATTTGGGATAAATATCAGAAGAAGTCCAAAAAGGTTTTACAGAAATCATGTAGTTCTATAGTAGTGATATACTCTGTACTGGATACAGTTAATTTGTTATTTGTGACGGAGAGAAAGTGTAAAACTGAGAACACACTATTCAGTTTAAGGGAGAAGAACCCTTGTCAAATAAGGCCCCCCTGTGGCAGTTTTACGATAGGATAAACAGGGAAAGTGGCTTGCCTGTTAACAAAAATCTTAAGTACCTACCAATCTCAAGTTAATCTTCCTAAAAGTAGCCTTTTTTGGGGGGGGCGGGGGCGGATAACATTGCTTAAGATGAGTTTTTACAAAGTTTTCAGTCATAAACATAGCTTCACAGGAACAGAACTTCTCTTCATTCATGACTATTTTTTTTCTCATTAAGTGCACTAGCTCCAGTGTATTCTTTCTTTCCTTCTGGAAATGCCAACATGATGTCTATGCGGGAACTTTCTTGCTAACTGGTGGCTTTCCACTCTTTTTCTTCAATGTGGTTATGGGGGTCCTCAAACTTTTTAAACAGGGGATCAGTTCACTGTCTCTCAGACCGTTGGAGGGCTGGACTATAGTATTTTTTTTTTAAAAAAAAACTATGAACAAATTCACTGAAGGTCCAGGATGAATTGGCTGCTAAGCAGGACAGCAGTGACTGCAAAAACACCGGACAGGCCAGATAAATGTCCTCAGAAGGACACATGTGGCCTGTGGGCCAAACAGAAAAAGCAGCACCAAATTTAATTTATGAGCTTTTCATTGTTCATGCAAATGTGTTGCTGAGATTGTGCATAGTCAGTGCATTTGAACTCGTTCTGTTGGGCTAGCAAAATGCAAAATTAGCTCTAATACCTAGGTGCCAGGAAGAGGACTTTCTTTACAATGCCAACTATGTCATTCTATAGCCGCAGACCAGAAATCTTCAGCACCAAATGCAGCATTTGCAATCTAGCCGCACAAGTGGGTGGGGTGGGAATGAGGGATGGGTGGAGATTTTGTCAATTAGATTTTTGTGAAAGATAAAGTTTAAAATCTGTTCAGATTGTTTTCTTATAGTGGAATTTAAAAATCATTTTATTGGGGGCTCATAGAACTCATCACAATCCATACATTCATCCATGTATGTCAAGGGTATTTGTAATTTGTTGTCATCTTTTTTGTTTGTTTTTTTGGGGGGCATCACTGCCCTCAGGTGGGAGTGGGAGGCCCAGCCTTGCTCCTGGAGAGCTGCTGCTGGATTTGATCCGCCAAGCCATTGGGCTGCAGTCCCGCACTCAACCACTACGTCATGGGCCCTCAGCCCTTGTTGCCATCTTATAGTGGAATTTTAATGTGAATACTTACTGTAGCAAGTTAAGTCAAATGTTTTCTACCTCCAGCAAGTATAGATTTTTATTTTACTATGATGTGATCTAGTAGTTGAGGGTCGGCGATTTGAGATTAATATTTTTTAAATCTCAGAGACATTCTACAGTTATATAAAACTATTATTTAACTTACAAATTACTTTTTACAATTTGTATAAGATGTATACAAAATTATATATGCTGTAAGTCTTCATCGAGAGAAATTTCACCAGAGGTGGAAGCTATGTGGATTGTGGAACAATCCAAACTGAAATTTCGGTAAAATAATGCTAAGTATGGCCTCAAATGAAATTCGATGAAATTTGAGAACATGTTGTAAGCACAGCCGCATGCTAGGCCCAACCATGACACAGGACTACCTGTTATGAAGGAGGCACTCTAAAATGTGGGCAAATTGAAGCAAAAGACAAGACACTGGGAATGCAGGTTTGAGTGGGTACCAGGGGTAGCTACCTCTGCCCACATCAGGTAAGTCCATCACCTGCCAACAAGCCTAACCAGCGAGCTCCAGGCTTCTTCCTTAGCAGGAATGAATCCCAACTGACCCCAAACCCTGGACCCCCATCCATTTGGTTTTATGTCCTGAACCAAAGACTCAGGAAGGTTGTACACCCTCGCTGCTGGTGGCCAGTCCGAGCTAGGGTGGGGCAAGGTGGGGTCCAAGATGAAGAAATCCATCACTAGAAGCCCCAACAGAAATCCTCTACAGGTCATTTCCCTCTTCGGGCTAGGGCTACCCGCGCTGCATCAAGTCCGAGGAAGGCGTTAAGACAAAAGTAACACCTGTGCCACCAGTCTGGCCCTCTGGCGTGCTGGTGCAGACGCTCTGCATCCTCCCTGTCCAAGGCACCGCCGCCGTAGGAAACAGCAGCCTGTTAGTCGCTAAAACGTAGCCCTAAGCTCCGGTTCCTCACCGGCCGCGCCACGCCGGGGCCCCGCATCCCGGCCCCGCATCCCACAATGCCCGCGCCCGGATCGCTGTCTGCGGCACGCGGGCGGCGAGCGCGAGCCCGGCGTCTTGACAGTTGCCCACGCGTCCGGGCGGTGCGCGAGCGCGTTGCTTGGAAGGCCCGCGCGGCAAGCCCCGCCCCTCGCGCTCGGCGATTGGCTCCAGGTGCGGCCGCGTGGGGCCGATAGGTGAAGAGAGGGAAAGGGTGCGCGCGGGAGGCCGGGAACCTTTCTGTGGCTGAGGCGGGGGTGTGAATGGCGAGGCGTGCGGGGCGTGCGGGCACGCGCGCGCGCGCGCGCCGGCCGCGTCGGTCCCTTGGGAAGTAGAAAGCGGCCGACGCCGACCCGCAGGCGTGCGGAGGCGACGGTGGTGCGTGTGTGTATGGGTGTGTGTATGGGTGTGTGCGTGCGTGTCTGTGTGTGTGACTCCGGCGCCCGGCGCCGGCCGTCAGTCCTCGGGCGCTAGCCCCCGCTGTCTTTCACAGCCGCCCGCCACCCTTCCCGCCCGCGGCTCCCGGGTCGCGGACCGAGCGAGAACCTTGGGAAGCCGAGGTGGGGGACGGAGGAGAAGCACGAGACAAAAGGGGCGCGGGGGTCAGCCCGCCATGGCCTCCCGGAGCCTGGGGGGCCTGGGCGGGAGCCGCGGCGGCGGCGGCGGCGGCGGCGGCAAGAAGAGCCTGAGTGCCCGCAATGCTGCAGTGGAGAGGAGGAACCTGATCACCGTGTGCAGGTACGCCACGGCCGGCCGCCGGCATCGCGGGCCCGGGGCGGCGGGCAGGCGGCCGAGCGCGAGCTTCCTTCCAGGCCGGGGGGCTGGCGTTCGGGCCGCGCCGGCTGGGGGGCTCCAGGGCTAAAAGGGAGGGGCGCCAGGCCGGGTCGCTCCGGGCTTGGGGGCGCCAGGCCCGGGGCTCCGCGGCCGTCCCAGCGCTCGGAGGCAGCGGAGGGGAGGGCTTGGGGCGGGGCCGAGGGTGGGTTTGTTTTGAGTGTGCAATCTGTCAGAGTAAGGAGGGAGGGCTGTTGCTCTGGGTGATCGCGAAGCTCTCCGCTTGCGTTCGGTGAAGTAATTGTGAGTGTTGACTGCGTCGCCCTAAAATGGAAGGGCTCGCTGTTGCTTTGGCATGTATACAGATGTCACCATTTCATTCCACAAAACTGAAAGCCTCCAGGCCACGCAGTGTGTGTGTGTGTGTGTGTGTGTGTGTGTGTGCGTGTGTGCACGTGCTCCACTTGTAAACTATAGTGCAGGTGCTCCACTTGCACTTGCCAGGAGGAGTGGGACTGTGGGGAATGCCTAGTCCATGATCTATTCCAGGGCTTGTCTTTCCTTCACTGGATTCTAGCTGTAAATGTAGTCTAAGCTCAGCGATGACTGAGTTTTAATATGCGACTATATTCCTTTCAGTTGTTTTTCTGGTTATTTGCAAAAGAGAAAAGAAAAAAAGAAAAAAAAGAAATCCCAGGCATCGGTATCGTAGTTACTTCTCAGGGCCATTAAGTTGTTTTCAAATCACTTGGTTCCACTAAATTGCCCATTATTAGCCAGCTGTAATCTAAGAATCAGAGATGATGAAACATTTTACCTCTTTTGCAATTTTTATATTTTCCTTTCCCACTCCTCCCCCCACCCCCCTGTAAACATCTCAGAAAAGTGCAGATTTTTGTCCTAGGGACTGCACTCACTAACTCTCAGTGACTTTGTTTTTTTTTGAAAATTGAACTGTTAGACGTGTGCACCGGTGTTGCAGCAAGACTCACCTTGCTGACTGTCGTAGCGCTTCGAGTTGTAAACAGAAATAACCCAGACCTGTTTAGTTTACATTGGTGTAGAGCAGAATGCAGTCTCTTGAGGGAGATAAAACAGAAACTCCCTAGTGTAGATAGAGCAGCTGGAAATCTTATGTATTGTTGGTGGGAGAGGAAATGATACAACTTTGTGAACTAATTTGACATTGCCATTAAAGTTATATGCATATATCCATTATTTGAAAAAACAACACTCAAACTCACTGCCATAAGTTGATGCTTATTCATAGATAGATTTTTCTCTAACTTTAAAAAGCGTTAGATAAATAGGGGGAAAGCAAATCTAATTTCCTTACCTTTATTTCAGAAAAAAATTTAAATTATTTATAAAAAATGAAAATGATTTCAAAAATTATGTTGCTTCCTAAGATAATATATCTGTGAAAGCTCCATCTGCCCAAGTTTCTCAAGGGCATTACTCTCTTGCTTTGGCGCAGGCGTTGTTGTCATCTGTATTCCTATTTCCTCCTATGTCCTCTGACACTCAGCATATACTTACTGAGAAAATTTGCCGGCAGATGCTCTCTCTTTTGCGTCTCTGTTTTGTCTTGTCTAGTTTTGATTATTGTTCATTGTGCCTTTTATCAGAGGCAGCTCAGGAGAAGAAAGGGACTTGTATCTCACCCTTATTTAAATTACACCGTTGTAAGCAATGTTTAAGAAATTTCAGTCACATCATACTGCTTTGTCTGAACAGCTGGCTAGACAGGCTGTATTTCATTATTCCATTTCCATAATATTTTCTATTGTGCACAACACGGGTGCTGACTTTAATTATAGTTTATCCATAGATTTTATTATAGTAGGTGAAAAAAGTTCAATTTCTGGCTTAGATTTCAATTTGTGAATTATATTTCTAAGGCAACTATTCACATCTAAGTACTTGAAAGTGCATATAAATTATTACCCATGTCTAGTAGCGAGGCCAATTTCAAAGTCGGTGGAGCCCTAATGGCACTGTCGGGTAAGCATTTGACTGCTAACTGCATTACAGGCTGTTCAAATTCATCAGATGCCCTACAGGAGAAAGATGGGGCTGTTTGCTTCTGGAAAGATTTGCAGTCTTTGTTTGTTTGTTTGTTTGGGCATCATTGCCCTCTGGTGGGAGTGGGAGGCCCAGCCTTGCTCCTGCAGAGCTTCTACTGGATTTGAACCGCCAGCCCAGTGGCCCGCAGTCCCTCACACAACCACGACGCCACCGGGCTCAGCCAGATTCACAGTCTTGAAAACCCTGTAGCATCTGTGTTGCTATGAGTTGTAGTTGAGTTGGTGGCCGTGAGTTTGAGTTTGGGTTTTGTGGGTTATATGTAAGTTTTAAGTAGGCAGCCTGTTTCAGATTCAGCAAAATGAATACATCAAATATTTCTGCCTCTTGACTTTACCCTTAAGAGTTACCGCATCCTATGTATCTCACCTCCTCTTTTGTTATGATGAAAATATATGTAGCCAGAAATACACCAATTCAACAATTTGTACATGTATACTTCGCTGACATTGATGACATTTATCTTGCTGCACAGCTATTCTCACTATCCTTTTCAAAACGACTCCTCCACTGTAAACATAAACTCCCTACACCCCAAGCAGAACTTTTCCTTACCCTCTTCCCACCTTGGGTAGCCATCAGTTATCCTTTTTTCTATATATTTGCTTATTTCACATAAGTTAGATCATAACAGTATTTACCTTTCTGCTACTGATTGCTTCCCTCAGCATGTTTTCCAGGTTTATCCATGTGTGGTATGCATCAGGATTTCATTCTCACAGCAGATCTCTTAACACATTTATTGTTCAAGTAAAATTTGTTCATATTTGGCTTTGAATTTCTCCAAAGCAGTCAGTGTAATGGTAGATATATGTTTAATGGTAGTTACATGGGGAGTGTGTTTATTCCTTGTATACTACCTTATGAATCGTGTCTTTCATTTTGTGATTCTTCACAGTTTACAGAAATATACCGTAACCAACTGCCATCACACTAGTAATTTCTAGTGTATAATTTAAGACTTAGATTCAAATGCTTTCCTTTACCCCTGAAACATGTTCATTGTATTCTCATTTTAGGTTTTAAATCTTATGTAACTAAACCATTCTTTAGGTTTCAAGTCTTATATAATTAGAATATAATTTTGAACATTGAAAGTGGGTTAGGTAGGTTAGTCAGAAAAAGAGTTGATCTCCCCTGCCCCCTCCAGGGTGGACAATTAACAGAAATGTGAGTGATGGGAGACAATGGACAGTGTAGGACACTAAATAATAATGATAATAATATAGTTGATCAAGGATTTACTAGAATGGGAGGGTGAGGAGGGAGGAAAAAAAGAGGAGCTGATACCAAGGGCTCAAATAGTAAGAAGGTGTTTGGGAAATGTTGATGGCAGCATGTGTACAAGTGAATGATGGGTTGTTATTAAAAATATTTCAATAAAATGATAGTTTTTAAAGGAGCTGAATTAAATTTTGGCTCAATGAAATGGTATATGTATATGTAATTATTTTGTGGTGTCATTGCCCTGGTGGGAGTTGGAAGCTCAGCCTTGCTCCTGGAGAGCTGCTGCTGGATTTGAACTGTCAACCCTGTGGGCTGCAGTCCCGCATACAACCACTACGCCACCAGGGCTCAGCTGTGTATGTAATTATCTTAATCAATTTTTTCCTAGTAAATATTTCTGTATTGGAGACTGTTAACATTATTATGGCAGATAAGTATTCA
Source organism: Nesogale talazaci (assembly GCA_004026705.1). Classification (NCBI taxonomy): domain Eukaryota; kingdom Metazoa; phylum Chordata; class Mammalia; order Afrosoricida; family Tenrecidae; genus Nesogale; species Nesogale talazaci. The sequence goes on from PVJH01005497.1 coordinate 42,386, forward strand.
TATCATATTTTTCATTGACTATAGTAGATAGAAAGCAGGTTATTTGACAACTCAAAATCTACATTTACCTTCGAAATATAAATAAATTAAATTTGGTTCTATGCATCCACTGTTTTCCCTCTAAAATTATTTCTATTTTGAAAAGTTAGATTGTTAAGGTCCTTCATGGTTTTTCTAACATGTATATTTTCCCTCCAGCAGGAAACCAAGTATTATTTTTGTGGTCATTTTTAAGACTCATGGCTTATTGAAAAGCTTATATATAAAGAGATTTAATCATGTCATGCTACACAGGATAGATACAAGTGATAATTTTCAAAATTTCTTTTAGTAGTGTGTGCATAGTGTATTTCTATAGGCCAAGATATTATTTCAGAGCTTCAATATTATTTCAAATATCATTACACTGTTGCTGCTGGATTCTATTCCTACGTATAGGGACCCTAGATGGGGTTTCCAAGATTTTGCATCTTTATGAGAGTGGACAGTTTCATCTTTCTCCCTGACCTTTCAGTGGACAACCCCAATGCCCAATCCATAGTGCCACTAAGATCCTTACAGAGACCCTATTATATTGCAGAGTAAAACTTCCCCAGAGGGTTTCCAAGACCATACATCCTTACAGAGTCACATCTTACTTACATGGAGCAGTTGGTGGGTTCTAATCCCCTAACATTTCAGTTGGCAGCTGAGTGTTTGCATACTGAGCCATCAGTATTTTTTCAAATTACAATAGCACCTCATTTTCACAGCATAGTCAGGAAACAACTGACTGTATTTTCCATACATCTGATGTGTGGGTTAAGCTTAGAAAACTATCATGCTTGCTCATCTTCCCGGCATGATTACTGAAGACATGTTTGCATAAGCAAAAGTGGTGAAGAAAGCTGATGGTGCCTGGCTATCAAAAGATATAGTATCTGGGGTCTTAAAGACTTGAAAGTAAACAAGTGACTATCTAGTTCAGAATCAAGAAAGTCCACATTGAAGAAGCACACAAATCTGTGTGATTATGAGGTGTCAAAGGAATCAGTTATCAGCCATCAAAGAACAAAAAATTCTATCATTGCATGTCCACTTTCCTGATATGATAACTGAAGAGAAATTTGTGCATAAGCACATGTTGTGAAGAAAGATAATGGTGCCTGACTATCAGAAGATATAGCCTCTGCAGTCTTAAAGGCTTGAAGGTAAGCACGGCCATCTAGCTGAGAAGCAACAAAACCCATATGGAAGAAGCACACCAGCCTGTGTGGCCACTAAGTGTTGAAAGGATCAGGTATCAAAGAACTAAAAATTATATCATTATAAATGAGGAGGATTAGAGTGGGACCCAAAACCCATTGGTAGGTGAAACAACATCCCCTTACAGAAGGGTCGCAGGGAAGAGAGGAGCCAGTCAGAGTGCAGCATAGCAATGATGAAACATGCAACTTTACTCTGGTTCTTCTTTGCTTCCTTTCCCCCACTATCATGATCCCAATTCTACCTTACAAATCCTGCTGAACCGGGGGATGTACACTGGTACAGATGGGAACCAGAAGCCTGAGGAATCCAACAGATGATCCCTTCAGGATTAGTGGTGAGTGTGACAATACTGGGAGGGTAGAAGAAAGGTGGAGTAAGTAGAAAGGGGAAAACTATTATAAGGATCTACATATAACCACCTTCCTGGAGTACAGACAAGAGGGAAGTGGGCAAAGGGAGACATTGGACAGTGTATAATATGACAAAATAATTATAAATTATCAAGGGTTCATAAGAAAGGGGGGAGCAGTGAGGGTGGGAGAAAATGAGGAGCTAATACCAAGGGCTTAAATAGAAATGTTTTGAGAATGATGGCAACAAGTGTACAAATGTGCTTTGCATACAATGGATTTATGTATGGATTATGGTAACAATTGTTTGAGCCCCCAATAAAATGATTTAAAAGAAAAAAACCTATCATACTTTATTCTTGAGTATGTAAGTAGGCTCATGTGTAATGGGAACTTATACTTTAAATGCTCAAGTTCAATACATTAAACAACAATAATTAAGCATTTTGGATGCTGTGGTGGTCATGTGCTTATGTTAATTTCATGTTTGAGATGTAGGGGTGGAGTCTAGCCTGTTAATCTGGAGATAGCCATTGAGTAGCCAATGAGGCCTCATGTGGGCATGGCTTTCTCCTGAGACTTTTGGGAAATCTCGTGATATTTCCCTCATGGAGATGAGAAGCTATCTCCCCAGTTGTTGGAAGTTAGTCTCAGAGATGATGAACTACGGACAAGACAAGATGGCAGCGTCCAAGGAGCTGAAGAAGCCAGAGGAGAAGCCACAGGCCCTCTCTTGATGGAACCAGACCTCTGAAGCTGAAGAAGCTACATGGAGATCCCTACCAGCGCTGAGTTGCTTCTACCACCACTGGATGCTGTTAATGGACCCTGAGCCCTGGAAGCAAGAAGCCATGGGGAGACTCCTGCCAGCGCCGGGACTCTGCGCCCACTGGCCTGTAACTTTGTGAGTCAGATGGAAACTTTATAGACTGATATTGGGCATATGGGCTAATATCGGACTTATAACTTTGAACTGGACTGGGCTGGGATGCTTTCTCAATGTTGCTTTCCTCTTGTATATAAACCTTTCCTTTATATCCATATGCATGTCTGAATTTGTTTCTCTAGTTTACCCAGACTAACACAGATGCATTGCTTTTAAAAAATAATTATGTGATTTTCTTATCTTGAAAAAATTGTGCATAGTCTATTGCAATCTTTCTGAATAACTTTCCTCAGGATGTGTTTTATGAATATGCCCACGGTGTAGCCACTGGCCTTGGGGAGTCATGAGTTACATAGAGCTTTTTGCTAACTGTCCCCAGAAAACTGAGTGTGTAGAGTTCTTTTGCATTGTACTGCTATCTTTCCCTATCAAATTAACTGTTAGTTCTTTCAGATTTACCTGCTTCTCTCAATGTTTTTCTTCCTGCCTGTCACCCCGACTTGCTAGTTACAATTTTTTTCAAGAAGATAACTTTAGAGCTAACATTATCACTGGATTAGGAGAAGCCAAAGGACCCAGAGCCTGAGTTAACAGGGTGAGCTTTAGGACTCTGAGCTTCATGACACTATAACTGTTAATTAGAGACTATTTCCTTTTCCTGAACTTTATGGGTGAATTGCAGATCTGTGAAATGTTACTAAATATTCTTGGAGATTAAAAAAAATCCTCAGCCCTGGTGGCACAGTGGTTGTGTGTGGGACTGCAGCCCACAGGATTGATGGTTCAAATCCAGCAGCAGCTCTACAGGAGTAGGGCTGGGCCTCCTACTCCCACCAGGGCAGTGATGAGAGGGGGAAAAAAATCCTCATGTCAAGTTAACTGCTGTCAGGTCAATTCTGACCCCTAGTGACCCCATCGGACAGACCAGAACTGCTCACGGGGTCTTCAAGACTCCAGATCTTTATGGGAGAAGGCCGCATCCTTCTCCCATGCAGTGTTGGTGGGTGTGTGGTTAGCAGTCTGATGTCTCTCCCACTACACCACGAGCACGCCTGGGATTGCAGGGAGATTGTTACTGTTTGGTGCCATTGAGTTGGTGGTTCCAGCTCAGAGCAAGCCTTCGTCTAGCAGAAAGTGACTCTGCCCAGACCTGCACCATCCTCACGCTTACTGTACTGCTAGAGCCCGTTGTTGAGACTTCTGTGTCACAGTGGATTGACACCATGAAGATAGGATGTTTTCAAGATAAGACCTTAAATTTGGGAATCCACCAGAGAAGAAAATCGTGTTTGACAAAATAGAGGGTCCGTGAAAATCAGGAAGACCTTCAATAAGACGAGTCGACAAGAAGGGCCTACACACAAATGATTGTTAGGATGCTGCAGGTTGAGGCAGTAGTTCATTTTGTTGCCTGTAAGGTCACTATGTGAGTCAGAACTGACTCAACAGTGCTTCACAAAAACAACCGATATGCCTCAGACGCAAAGAAAATGGCCGTTCACACCTTACTTGTAGTGTTTATAAAATCTTTTGTTAAGTGTTGAGTTGATCTTGACTTATAATCATGCTGTATGGAGTAGAGGTTTTAGTTCTGATTTGGATCACTGTTAGTTTTGTTTCTGTGGAGCAAGTTCAATTACATTTCCAGGGGTCCTTAGAGCCCTTCTGGTCTGTGCTCACATTGGAAGAAGGATCATTTCTTTTCAGCTGCTAGTCTTAAGTGTCTTCTTAACATTCAAAATAGATCAGTAGCTCTTTTTCCAACTAAACTGGTTTGCTTTCAACTGAAAGCACAGAATAGTAGCCCCTCCCCACCAAGCATTTATGAGAGATTGCTTGACTGTTGCCTGATATTTATCAGATCATCACAAGGTTGGATATATAGTTCCCCCCAAAGAGAATGGATAATAGAAATATTGGTGAGGGAGACAATGGACATGTAAGATATGAAATAGTAATGATAACAATACATATTTGATCAAGGATTCATGAAGGTAGGAGGGTGGGGAAAAAAGATGAGCTTATTCCAAGGGCTCAAGTAGAAAATGTTTTGGAAATGATGATGGCAGCATATGTACAAATATGCTTGATACAATTGATATATGGAATGTAAAAACCCCCAATAAAATGATTTTTAAAAAGAAAACACCGGGCTGAGCCCCGGTGGCATAGTTAGTGGTTGTGCACGGGACTGCGGCCCACTGGGTTGGAAGTTCAAATCCAGCAGCAAGGCTGGGCCTCCTACTCCCACCACCGGAGGACAATGATGCCCCAAAAACCAAAAAAAAAAAAAAGAAAGAAAGAAAACACCATGACTTGGGGCAGGCATATTTTTGTCCTCAAATTGATATATTTTCTTTTGAACACTAAAAAGAGGTATTTTGCTGAAGATTTGATCAATGATTTGTTCACTTCTTTTTTCCCTGAGCATTGATTATAGATGCAAATAAAATTAAATTCTTGACAACTTTAATAAAACAGATAAGGTATAAAAGGTGATGCTTAAAGTCCTATCCACTCTTGTAGTCACTCATACAGTTTTATAAAAGGTATTCCTGGGTCACTCTGCATCACCAGTGTAAAGAGTATATTGTACCCCTTTCTGGATCTGTAGTTGCTTTCCCCAGTTGTGCATAGATATAATTTCATCAGCCTCCATCAGGGGTCATTACGGAATGTCTGCTTGATGTTGTCATTAGGAATGTTCATTGTATTAGTATTTTCTTATGGTGAAGACTTCTATAAAAAATATTTGTCATGATTTTAAAACCGAGTTGTTATATTTCTAAGCAAGTGATGGATTCATACTTACTGGATACAAATAAATGTGCAACTGACAAGTTCTCATTTTTCCATGTCTGCTAGAAACTTAGTGGCCAACTTTTAAAAGATATAAAGAATACCATAAAATGCACTTAGTATCGGCCCTAGTTCCACTTTGCCTTTACATTTTTTTCTTTTTCATTGTAGTTTTATATCTAAAACATTGCCAGCCCAGTGATTTTACAATTAAAACTCATTTTCTTTTTTTTAAAGGCAGTGAAATACTTTATTTGGTATAATGATCTACATAATCAGTGATTCATCTTTCCTGAAATCAGGAAATACCAGATAATAAAGGATCAATAAAAATGATTTATATCAGGCTGAGACCCAGTGGCATAGTGGTTGTGCGCGGGACTGCGGCCCACTGGGATGGAGGTTCGATTCCAGCTCCACGGAGTAAAGGCTGGGCTTCCTACTCCCACCACCTGAGGGCAGTGATGCCCCCCCCCAAAAATGATTTATATCAAACCCGATATTTATGAGTGTTAAAGTTTAGATACTTGTAAGTTAATTTTTTAAAGTCATTTTATTTGGGGCTCATACAACTCTTAGCACAATCCATACATATATCTATTGTATGCAAAGCACATTTGTACCTTTGATGCCATCATCATTCTCAAAACATTTTCTTTATACTTAAGCCCTTGGTATTGGCTCTTCTTTTTCCATTCCCTTCCTGCTGCCTCCTCCCTCATGAACCCTTGAAAATTTAAAAGTCATTATTATTTTTGTCATATTGAACAGTGTCTGATGTCTCCCTTTGCCCAGTTCCCAGTTGTCTGTACCCCAGGGAGGAAGTTATATGTAGATTCCTACAATTAGTTCCCCCTTTCTACTCCACCTTCCCTCCATCCTTCTGGTGTCACCACTCTCCCCACTGGTCCTAAAGGAAACATCTGTTCTGGATTTCCCATGTTTCTGGTTCCTATCTATACCTGTGTACATCCTCCATTCCAATGGGATTTGTAAGGTAGAATTCAGATCATGATAGTGGGAGGGAGGAAGCATTTTAGAACTAGAGGAAAGTTGCATATTTCATTGGTGCAACTAATTTTCATTGATTATGCTGTGAATACTGCTGGAGTAAACTATGGTGTAAGCCCTCAAAATTTTTTAGTTAGTTTTATTTATTTTTATTTTTATTTTTTTTGTGTGTATGTGAGCATCACTGCCTCTGGTGTTCGTGGGCACTACCCAGTGTTGCTCCTGAGAGCCAATGCTGGATTTGAACCACCAAGCCCGCGGGCCACAGTCCCACACTCAACCACTTACGCCTCCGGGGCTCAGCCCAGCCCTCACATTTTTAAGAGATGCATGGAGGCTTCCAAAAGTTTATAGAAAATGGAATTAAAAGGTAATTAGATTTTTTACAAACTTTTTGAAGCTCTTTTGTGTGTGTGTGTGTGTGTGTGTGCCTCCATGTGTGCCTTGACATGACTTACTAGCACAATATTTTCTAATTTAATTTTAGCTATTCCGGTGGAGTGTTGCACTGTCATTTTAATTTGCATGTCTCTAATAGTTAATGAAGTTGAACGATTTTCCATATTGCCCATTGGAGAACCTCTTTTATAAAATTTAAGTCATTCATCTCCTGGTTTCTCTCTCAGCCCTTTGTTATTGTTTGTTTAATGTGTAGAAGTTCTATCTACATGCTGAATACAAATATTTTCCTGCATATATGTAATACATATATTATCTTCCATTATGTGGCTAGCTTTTTTTTTTTTTTTTGGCATCACTGGTGGCTTGCTTTTCTTACAGTATATAATAGAATCCATGAAAAAAAATTTTGGGGGGAGTGCATCACTGCTTCTGGTGGTCGTGGGCACTACCTAGTGCTGCTCCTGAGAGCCGCCGCTGGATTTGAACCGCCAAACCCTCAGGCTCCAGGCCCACACTCAATCACTTATGCCAGCAGGGCTCAGCCCCCATGAAAAAAAATTTTAAGTAGACATAAATTTCCCTAATGGTTTACACTTATTGTAACCAGTCTATCAAAAAAATTCTCTTGTTGAACATTTATTCTTTTGCTTTTAAAATTCAGATCTATAGGCACCTCTTAAAATTGAGATCCATAGCCATCTATAAAATTTTTTGTGTGTGAAGGGTAAGAGTAAAGGTGTGAAGGGTAAGAGTAAAGGTGAACTTTTGTTCTTAAGAAAAATCAGTTGGCCTACTATTTCTTTTAGAAGACCAAGCTTCTACCTTCAGATGGCCAACAGACATGAAAAAATGCACGCTGTCATTAGCTATTAAGCAGGTGCTGCTATGGAGTCAATTCTAACTCTTAGGGACACTAGAGTTGTTATCATCCCAGCCTTCTACCACTATAACTCAATGTCTTACATATCATAACTTAGGTGATTATTATTTATAGATCTATTTCTGGACTCTTCTGTTTCATTAGTCTATTAATTTATCTTTGAGTTAATAGCATAGGGGCTTAATAACTGTATTTTGATCATATTTCTTGATCAAGTTAATGTAAGTTTTCTAGCACGACTACTCTTCAAGATTATCTTGCTTATGTTTGGTCTTTTGTGAATTAAATTTTAGTTTGAACTTTCCAATTTAAATTTTTGAAAATACCCTGGGATTTTTGTTAAGATTGCATTGACTATACACATAAACAGGGAAAACTGACACCTTTATAATAACAACCTTACATGCAAACCACAAACATGATTTATCACTTAATAGATTTTCATTTCCATTGATAATAATTGTTTTGTATATATATATATATTTATACAGCTTTTGTTGAACATAACTTTTTAAAGTTTTTATAATGTATTTATTCAACAACTTTCTTTTTTAACTTGTAGTTTAGGACGAAAGTCTACAGAGACCATTCGTTTTCCATTTAACAATTTATGCGTGCTTTCTTTTGTGATGTTGGTCATAATCTTCTCAATGTAGCAGCATGCTTTCTACTTCCTTCTTGTGTTTCTGTTTCCATTTGTCTTTCTTTTCTGTCCGTCTTGCAATCTGAACTATTTTTTGGACAGCTGCGATCATTCTGGGAGAAGGACAATGCTGTCCACAGTTGCAACCTTGGAAACCCACAGCGTCAATCATACCTTGCCGTCACTAGAATCAGGAAGTGAGTTAGTTAGAGCTGCCCTTCTTAAAAGTTCTGGTGGGGTCTTTGGGTGCTTACCCAGTTTATGGACAGCAGATCACACGTCTAGCATTTCAAATCTACGAGATTTTCCAGGTGAAAAAGATGAGACTTGCTGCTCCCATCAAAATGTTCACCCTCAGAAACCTTGCATAGAGTCTTTATGCCTTGAACATGACTCTCTAGCAGTGGATTTGTTTGGGGGGGGGGGCGTTGTTTCTACCCTTTTATCTGTGTGGTTGAGTGTATTGAGGAGTATATTCCTTCCTGATGGTCAGTAAGTCTGGCCTTCTTTATGATTTTAAATTTTGTTCCACAATTTTTTTTCTTTCTCTCTGTTCAGGATCTTCAATTTTTAACTGGAGTAGGGCAGTCGGTAGTGGTACCTGGACATCATCCTGTTCTTCTGGTCTTAGGCTGATGGAGCCTGTGCTTCCCGAGGTTCATTAGTTTTTTTTTCCCCTTGGTTCCTAGGTTTTCTTCACTCTTCTGTGCTCCAGAAGAGAGCACAGAGAAGAGACCAATAGTTACGCTCCTTACCAAAGCAGGATGTAGAACCTGTCATCAGTGGCCTGTGTTACGCCAATTGACCTGGGCACACCTGGTGAACATAAGTCTCCAAACCCAAGGTGGTTTTCTCAAGGTGTCGATTATAGCTAAAAACATTTCAGAATTTTTATCCTGTCTTGCTTTATCGAAAAAGTATCAATGCATTTAAATTGCACCAGAGAAGAGAAAGTACCATGTACCACTAGAAGAACCAACACAACTCTCTTGAAAGAAGTATGGGCTGGCAAGGGTGGCAAGATTTTGCCTTACATACTTTGGACATGTTTTTAGAACAGACCAATCCTGGAGAAGGATATCACATTTGGTAAAATAGAGGGACAATGAAAAAGAGGAGGTCCCTTAAGGGAATGGGTTGGCACAGTGGCTACCACCATGGACTCACGCATATGCACGATTGTGAGGATAGGGCAGGACTGGCCAATGTTTTATTTTATTGAGAGGACATAGGTGTGCAGCACATAAAAACACACATAGAAATATCCTCCGCCAAACTTACGTTTGTGAGTGTGCTGTATTGTGATGATTACACAGGTGATTAATTAATATCACTAAATTGTATACGTAAAAATGTGAATTGGTAAATGTGTTATTTTTTTGCAGTAACAAAAAAGACTGGTTTCATAATCTGCTAATTTTGCCAAATTATTAACTCTAACAGATTTTCTGCAGGATCTCTTTCTCTCTTTTAAGTTTTAGTGCTATAGTGCCAACTGCTTGTTTACTTTCTTCCTTTTGCAACTTTTTGTTTTTTTGCATTACATGTTGGTCAGCAGTTAGAACCCATCAGTGATCTGAGGGAGGAAGATGAGGCGGTCTGCACTGCAGCAATTCTACCTGCCTCTGTGGGTCGATCTGAGTCAGAATTGATTTGAGGGCAGTGAGTGAATGTGCGTATAGGCTTAGTGCTTTGGTCAGGACCATTGCACAATGTTTCAGAAAGCATTTACAATTTTAGTCTTAACTAAGAGGTCTGCAGCTGGCTTCTCTTCTCCTAAATTGCATAGAATTTTTTCATAAGAGGATATTGAATATTGTATTATCAAATACTTATTTTTCATCTATCATGATAAACATAATTTCCTTTTGTTTTAGTGAATTAGGTTAATTTTTAATATTATGTAACCTTGGAATGATAGTACTTGTTTCTGATATATTATTATCATTTTCCACATTATTGAACTCAATAGATTAGTATTTTATTTGTGTTTTTGCACATTTGTTTATAGAGAAGGTTAATCTATAATTGTCCTTTTTTATAATGTCTTTGGTTTTGTTATGATTGTTTTCATAAAACAAGTTGGGAAGTGTTCTCTTTTTCTATTGTGTAATGTGGTTTGCATATGCAATAGTATTTCTCTGTTAAACATTTGGAAAGCAATCTGAACCACTAATTCTCTTGATGGAAAATATTTTAGAATAGATAAAAATTTGTTTAATACATGTGGAAATAGTCTGGCATCCTGTTTCTTCTTTTATCAGTTTTAAAGAGTTTCAAGGAATGTACCCAGTTCATTTATACTGTCAAATTTATTCTTAAATTTTTCTTAATAGCCTCTTAATATCTTTTATTGCTTGTAGTGTATGTAATAATGTTTCACTTTTCTTTTCTGATATTACTAATGTCTGCTTTTTCTCATGATTTTTCTTCTTAGTTTTCACCTATGGGTCTATACTTTTTATTAAATATTTCTTAGAACCATCATTTTTGGCCTTGTTATTTTTCTCTGCTATGCATATCTTTCATTGACTTCTTCTATTATCTTTACTATTTCTTTTCTTCCACTTTTGAATTCCTCTTATCTTTTAGTTTCTTGTGATAGAAGCTGAGATAATTTGCTTTTCAGCCCTGTTCTAATGTGAGCAGACTTTAAAAAGATTCATGGAATGATGGAATTAAAAGATACAACATCTGAAATTTATTTTTAAACTTAAGTTTCATCAAATTCAAGATAGTTTTGTAAGCAGTGGTTAACAGCTATTTAGTCTATCCCCAAAGAACCGAGGGCCAATGAATGAAGCTGTGTCAGCATATTCTTTTTCACATTATTGCCTGAAGAAATAGGTACTCTTTAAAGATTTTTTAAGATTAGAAAACAAAAAGATGTCAAAGAACAAAATCAGGACTATTACTTAGATATCTGTTAAACTCTTATTAAAATTCTTGCAGAGTTGCCCTTTTGGATGAAGGGAGTGAGCTAAGAACATTGCCATAGTGAAGAAGGACTCTGGTGACTCTTTCCTGGCTGGTTTCTGCGAAAGCTATGAGTGATTCTGTAAAACCACACCCTTAATAAGCAGATGTTATATTCTGTGGCTCTTCAAAAAGTTCACAAGCAAAACGCCTTGAGCACCCAAAAAACTGGTTCCAGACCTTTGCTCTTCAGCTCTTTGTGCTTTTGCTTTGTTCGGACCTCTTCCACCTCTTGGTCGCCACTGATTGGTTGTGCTTTGTCTTCTGTATGATATTGGTAAAGCCATGCTTTATCTCTTGTTAGAATTTTTGGAAGAAATGCTTTAAGGTCTTGAACTCACTTGTTTGAAATTTCTACTGAGTGCACTGCTTTTGTCTGTAGCTCATCAGGGTGCAGCAGTCTCAGCACCCATGGACAGAAAGCATGACCAACGTAAATTTTTTTAGCCCGAATTATATAACATATGACCTGTGATGTCTCTTGTGTTGGCTATTGCTTCTGCTGTTAATTGTTGTTCCTTTTTAATTAAATCATGAACAAAGGTGATTTTTTTTCCCATTACAAATTTCCAGGCTTGGTGTGTCATTGCAAGCTTCTACTTCGGCATCATCATATCCCTTCTTAATGGGTTATTAATTTATAACCCCTGATTTCTTTGGGACATTGCCCCTTATACTTTCAGTGACTTCACCGTACTTCCACTCACACGTCATCATTAATTTGATATCGGTTCTTACTCTTTTGAGCAGAATTTATGTTAAAAACTGATGGCTAAAAAAAATAATAACTTTAAAAAGCAAAATTGATGGCTTATTCCTAGTGCCTCATACTAGATCCTGTTCAGGAATGTTATAACGAGGTACCATGAGTTTATTTTATTGAAAAATAATGACAATCATGTATAAATTTTTCAAAGCTTTATTTTTCCATTAATTTCTGAAAGCTATCTTGTAAGCATTCGAAGACTACATATTCCTTTGTCACTGCCTCAGGATAGCTCATGAAATTATGAATTTTGCATCTTTTTAATTTAAAAGCTGTCTATACTAGCAATGAAAAATTTAGGAGGAATGATGTCACATTCATTATCAGAAAGCATTTTAGGGTTTGTGTTTAACTACAAGATATCTGTGATAGAATAATATCTACACACCTAGGGGAAGGAAAATTATTCAAATGTATGCAATATATACAAAAGTTTAGGGACTGCCATTGAGTTAGTTCTGATTCACAGTGATCCTATAGGGCAGGGTAGACTTGCCCCTATGGATTTCTGAAGCTGTAAATATATTCAGGAGGAGAAAGGCCTCATCATTCTCCCAAGCAACAGCTGGCAGATTTGAACTTCTGACTTTGTGGTTAGCAGCCCAGCTATGTGGCCCAGGCTTCTCCCAAAAAAGCTAGTGATGAAAAAAACTGAAGACATATAATTCTTCATTATGAAATTAATCAAATGTATAATCAGGATACATTGATAATTGCTGGTGATTGAAATACAAAACTCAGAAAAAAATGAAGGATCAGTAATTATAAAATATGACCCTTGTGATAGAAAGGAAGCTGGAGATTGAGTGATAGAATTATGCAAAACCCATGACTTCATTACTGCAGATACCTTTATTTAGCTATGTACATGGCAGTTACACAGGTGGACAACCGTACATGTAGACTTTGTCAGAAATTGATTATACTGTAAGAAGTGATGATAGAGAAGTTCAATATCAGCCAGAACAAGACTAGCAGCTAATGGTGGAACAACCAATTGCTCATGTGCGAATTAGGTTAAAATGGAAGAAAATTAGAGCAGGATCCTGAGTATATCTCACTTGATTTTAGAGACCATTCCAAGAACAAATTTGATGCATTGAATATTAATGCTTGAAACACTGGTGAGTGCTGGAATATCAAGAGCATCATGCATGAAGTAAGCAAAAGGTCATCTAAAGAAATACAACAAAGAAAGAACCGAAGCAAATGTTAGAAGCTCTGAAACTCGCTCTTTAATAAAGACAGCCTAAAGTGAATGGAAGGAATTAAGTAAAGAGTTGAACAGGAAATGTTAAAGGGCAAGATAGAGGACTAAGACTTGGGAGTTAGGAAGTCAGAAAAAGAGAACCCACTCAATGTTTCTTAAGCTAAAAGAAACTGATGAAAAAAATTCAGTAAAATTGCAATATTGTAAAATTTTATGGGCAAAATATTGAACTGTTCAGGAAATATCAAAAGGAGGACTATGTATACAGTGTCTATGTGACCAAAAGAACTGGTCAGTACTCAATCATTTTAAGAAGTAGCATATGATTACGAACTGAAGGAATTGAAGGAAAAATTCCAAGCTGGCTGTGAGACATTAGTGAAAAACAAGGCTCCAGGAATTGTAGGTGTACTGATTGAAATGTTTCAACAGAGTTCTGGAAACACCCCCTAATCTATGGCAGGAAATTTAGAAGACCAAAAGACCAAAATGGATTCATTCTTGTACCTATGACAGAAAAGTGACCCAACAGAGTGCAGAAATTATCGAATATCATTAATACCACATACAAGTAAGATTTTACTGAAGATAATTTTAAAAGTTTTAACAGAGCTACTAAAAATTTTGGCCAGATTCAGAAGAGGATGTAGAATGAGGGATATCATTACTGATGACAGATGAACCTGACTGAAAGCAGAGATGACCGGAAAGATGTTTGCTTGTACTTAATTAACCGTGCAAAGTCACTCTCCTGTGTAAAGCATAGTAATCAAGAATAACATTGTTCAGAATGGGAATTTCTGAATTCTTAGTTGTACTCAGGAATACTTGTAGATGGAACAAGAATGAGTATTTCAAAAAGAACAAAACAATACCACATTGTCTAAAATTAGGTAAGATGTATGTCAGGATTGTATTCTTTACCTTACTTATCTTCTATATATTAAGTTAATAATCCAAGAATCAAGACTATATGAAAAAAAACAGCATCCAATTAGAAAGCGGGCTCTTATCTGTGATATGCAGATAACACAATCTTGCTTAATAAATAGAGGAATATTTGAAACATTTGCTGCTGAAGTTCAGACTACAGGTTTCAGGGTGGATTGCAACTCAGTTTTAAGAAAACCCAAATCTTCAGGACTGGACCCAGGGACAACCTCATGATAAATGGAGACATGATTGAATTTATTATGGATTTCATTGTATGTGAATCCACAATCAGTGTTCATGTAAGCAGCAGTCAAGAAATAAAAGGGCATATTGCATTGGGTAAATCTGCAAAAGACCTCTACAAAGTGTTAAAGAGCAAAGACCTGAGCCACTCCTACTTGCCCATAGTCTTTTCAGCCATCTCATAGACATAGGAAAACTGTGTAATGAAAAAGGAAGACTGAAGAAGAATTGATGTGTTTGAATTATGGTGTTGGTAAAAAGTACTTGAAGTTCCACACTTGCCAGAAGTACAAACTAATCCATCTTAGAGGAAATAAATAGAGCTTCAATGCTCCTTAGAAGTGAATGCGTTGAGACTTTATGTCATAAGCTTTTTATATTTTATCAGAGAAGTGGTTCTGTGGGAAATACATCATGCTTGGTAACATAGAGGGTCAGCTTCAATGTAATGGATTAACACAGGGCTACAACAATGGGCTCAAATCTAACGATTCTGAGAATAGCATAGGACTGGGCAGAGTTTCGGCCTGTTGTACAAAGAGTCCTTTGAGTCGGCACTGACTGATGGCACGTAATAACAGCAGTAACAGTAAGTTACGGTCTGAGTCATTGAAAGAATTAATTTAATAGGTGTGTGTTGAAAAAAGGGACATTAGTAACTATCTCATTTTTCTTGATATTTTGCCAAAGGAAAAAAGATCTTATTTTTTTTATGATTGAGGATTTTATTTACACCCTAATAAAAATTTCCTGTGGACATTGGATGTGGAAAAGAATTTTTAAAAAGAAAGATTTCTAGACTGAACTTAATTAAAATATTTTAATACTACTTTATGATTTTTATTCTTGAGTAAAAGTTTTTCCCTAGACTTGCTTTGGTAGTTTTAGAAGTTTCCCAAATTGTCATCTATCTTAGTATTATCATTTTCAACAAATATATGACTAATATTAATACCATCATTATCAGGAAATAGCATTGTATCTGTGGAATATTTTTAGATGTATTGAAATTCCTTCATGGATTTCATTTTTTTTGGGGGGGGAGCATCATTGCCCTCTGTTGGGAGTAGGAAGTCCAGCATTGCTCCTGGAGAGCTGCTGCTGGATTTGAACCACCAACCGAGTGAGCCGCAGTCCCACACTATGCCACTGGGGCTCAGCCCGAATTTCATTTTATAACACTTCTTAGCTAACTTTTATGATATGGAAGGTAAGAAAACTAGTATAATGATACATGGTTCTTGAAATAAAGATTTTTTATTGTTGAGAAATTAATCTTGACTAGGGCTTGTGGTACAGCTAGAAGTAAAAAAACGAATCTTCAGCAACTGCTTTTGGGATTTTTGGTTTGTATTGATAGGAGGAGGCGTAGGGTATTATGTAGTCCACTGCTTAGGAAAGCCTTATCATGCACCCTTTCTACTGGTTCTTTAATGGTATGGAAAATTTCCCTTATTTTTGTGGCAGTTGATCTCAAATTTTTCATCATACCTTCACTTGCTGGACGTGTAGCTTTTAAATCATGGAATGGCTTTGATTATTTTCTAGCACCAAATTAAAGTTAAATAAGGAAGAACCATATGCACTTTATCTGATTTATCTATAAATCTGACTCAAAGATTTACTTAGAGACACACTTAAGAACATATCCCTTTTGTAACCTAAGAACTGCCTACCTGTAAATAATAAGGCAATAAGACTGAAGCATTCTTCATTAGTAACCTTGGTACTATGTAAACTATTTAAAATTATTTCTCAACCTTGAAATATCTACATCCTTGGAAATAAAACTGCATTCAATATTGTGCTATTTGACTTTCTCTTTATTTCTTGTCTGCTATAATTTCTGTCTTGATTGAACAGCATAAAGTATCAAGTTTGAAAACAGCCAGTGTTCCTCTATCATCCTCATACCCCATACACTAATTATGTAACAACTCCCCTTGCTGTGCTCTTTCATCATTCACTACCAATACTGCCTTTACTTCTCAAAACCTAGCCATCAAGTCATTACTGACCGACAACCTTTTAAGAAGTAGTAGAACTGCCCCCGTGTAGGTCTTCACAGAGCTAGGAAGCGTCACCTTTCTCCGACTGAGTGGTTGGTGGGTATGGGCCACCCTATTGCAGTTCACCATAGGTTCCACCATATAGGATGGCATGACCAAGCGTGGGGAGGTAGAGCTGTTTTATATCATGATTTTGTTCATGTTTATACGACTATATGTTGAAATCACTTTTGTCTTGACATAATATTTGTATTTAAATGTTTATTTGATTTTCTTTTAAAACAGAATATATAAACCTTCAAGTAAACAGTGCTTAGGCCTTGTCCAAAGTCTAAGGAAGATAAAAAATAGGCAAAAGACTTGTTTCTGTCCTGAAGGGAGTGGGTATTAGAGCCTAATTAGGATAGTGGTAGACAGACCAGAAAGCAATTATAATACAAATTTTAATTTTTTCATGGCGATATAAACAATATACCAATTTGTTCTCAGAGAAACAAAATAGTTCTTATTAAAGGAATAGGGTGATTCTTTATTGAAGAGAAAGGCTTTTGAACTGAGGACTGGGAAATGCATACATACTGGCAGTCAAAAATAAAAGTAAATGATAATATGTTAGAAAAGAAAATTATAGCACACTTCTAAGATTTGCAAGTTTTTCTGTTAGTAGCTCATTCAAACTTTGGATCATCACAAATGCTCATTTTTTTCCCTGTGGTCAGAAACTCTTGTTGGAGTATTTGGTTCTGAAGCTCAAAATTAGTAACATTTTAAGGAATGTTTTGGTAGTAATAATTTAGGTCATACTTGATTTATTTTAATAGCTCTCAAGACAGTTATCTCTACCTTAATTTGGTGAGTACATACAAAGGGGCACCAAAGAGTTCATGAAAGAATTCCATTATCTTTTAATTCTGCTTGCCCATGAATTTTATGAAAACCCTTCAGATACCCTTTTAAGTGGAAAAGTCTGATAATTCTGGACAAAAGGAGTAAAATTTTATCGTTTCAGGGCATATTTGATTAAATTGAGCAATCTGAATATACAGTCCTATGAAGTATTTCTGTGTCAAATTGTTTTCCGTTTTTTTCTTTTTTGCTTTCCTTTCATTTTTCCTACCTTGGTGAATGAATCAAGTCTGACTAAAAGGAAAAACAATTCATTTTTCTTCTGTCGTAGGTTTTCTGTGAAGACCCTGATTGATCGGTCCTGCTTTGAGACAATTGATGATTCTTCTCCTGAATTTAACAACTTTGCAGCTATTTTGGAACAGATTCTAAGTCACCGATTAAAAGGTATCAACTCTAATACTTTATTTTTCCTTCAATTATAATACACTTGAAATTTTAGAAACAGTAGACTAGTGTTAATTAGCAGCCTAACTGCTTCTTAAGAAATAACAAACTGACTTCAACATGCTTATCTTTCAGCTAAGTGCTTAGAAAAGAACCACCATTGGATTTACACCTATTTTAAAGATGCTCACACATTTTAAATGGGTTGCACGTATTAGTTGCCACTTACAGGGAATAAAGTTACTTTTTACAAGTAATTAAAATAAATCTTTATTGAAAACATAGCTACAGTCACTCCAGGATATTTCAATCAATATACAAAGAATTACTGTAAACATTAAATTGCTTGCTTAGCTTTTATTTCCTTAAATTCTAGAATATTTTAACTTTCTAAAGCAATAAGTATGTTTTAAAGGGTATATATATACATAGATATTTTTATTTTCTTATAATTTGTTTTGTTTTGTGGGCATCGCTGCCCCCTGGTGGGAGTGGAAGGCCCAGCCTTGCTCCTGGAGAGCTGCTGCTGGATTTGAACCGCCAAGCCAGTGGGCCACAGTCCCGCACACAACCACTATGCCACCGGGGCTCAGCCCTAGTTAGATGTGGTTTTTTAATCTATTTCAGGTTACTTTTATCTGGTACCTGGTTAATAAGGAAATGTATGCTAGATATATATTAAAATAGATTTTACAAGGGCATATGCGATAGTCTCTCTAACATACTTTTTAATTTATCTCCAAAATGTAGGTTCTCTCTGTCAGCAAGTCAATTTTGACTCCTAGGGACCGTACAAGGGAGAGTAAGGACAGAGCCACTACTGAGCATTTCTGACACTGAGTCTTTCGGGGGGTACAAAGCTCGTCTTTTCCTGTGAAATGACTGGTGGTTTCAAACTGCTTACCTTGTGGTAGTGTCTCAATGCACAACTCACTATGCTCCTTGTAAAGCATAATAGATAGCATAAAAAGATTATCCAGTGTAAATTTTAGTGATTAATATTCTTTAATAAAAACTGGATCATCAAATATTTTCACTTAGTTTTTTATTATCTTTATCATTTTAATTATAAGGTTTTTAAACCAGTAGTCTGCTTTCGTAATAACTTAATAGATTCTCAAAATCAAGCAGAAGGTTACCTATTTTTTTCCAATGGAAAACATCCAAATTGTATTTTAAGTGTTTAAAGTAGCTTAGTCATCACACTGGTTCATAGCAAAGAATTGAATATAATTATACAGGAGAAAGTTTAAATTCACCCAACCCATGGCTGTTTCAAATGAACTCCATAAAGTCACTGATTATCCTTTTCCTGCTGAGAGCTGGTTATCCAGCATTTTTAAAGTATAAATGCAATATGAATTACTTTTATATTTTTATTTTTGATATTATATACTTCCTAATTTTCAACTTATGCTAAATTTAATAAGAAAATTACATTTTCATAAGGACTAAAGATAAATTACAAGGATTATTGTATTAGTGGTAAAAAATAATTTTAAATTTTATAAATATGTGTAAATAATAACCAAAAAAAGTATAAATAATGACCAAAAACACTTAGAATTCCATAGACCCCTAATTCACTTTAATGTCCCCAAGTGTTTTGCCTTCTTAGCTCAGTTCTCTGGTTTATGTATACCATGTAGTCTATGATTCTTTTATAGAATATGTGGCCAGCTATGAATTAACTTAAGTGCACCCCTCTTACACAGCAATATGTCATCTTTTTACTCATGCCTCAGCAAACTATAGATCATAGATCTTCAGAATTACTTCTTGACAATCAAATCTGTATATAATACATCTGGGGAGCTAATGAGTCACATGCTATATTAAAAACTGAGTATTTCATTAACCTGTGCCATAATCTCACTAGTATAACTGGAAATTCACTAGTATAACCAAAAGAAAAAAATTGCCAATATTTTAAGCTAGGTAAGACCAATAATTTAAAACAAAAAGTTTTTGTAAGTTGTCATTGTAGTAACTGTGATTAGTATAGAAAATGAGTTATGGAAGAGCTTATTTTTTTTAACATTTTACTGTGAAACTTTAGAGGACCAATTGGTATCCCATAACAATTTGTACTCACTTTGACATATGTTACAATCCCTTCAATGTAATAGCACCCTTCTTACTTTATTTCTGGCTTCTTTATTTCTGGCTTCTTTATTTCCATTCGTCCATCTTTTCTGCTCCTTCCTGCTTTCAGAAGTTGTTTTTTTTTTTTCAGGGGGGGGTGATTTTTGGACTTGCATGGTTTATTATTCTGAGAAGCATATTCCTCATGGGTGTTACTAACTTGTAGACTTGTCTATTTCTTAGCTGAAAGATGATCTCTGGCTTTCAGTTGAGTTCCAGGTTTAAAGATGTCTAGCAGCCATAGTCCCAGATGTCAGTCTGTATCAGACCAGTTAATTTTTTTAATGGGCTTGAACTTTGTTGCACATGTTTTTTCTTCCTCTTTGTCAAAGACCACTATTGTGATCCTGATCAGAGCAATAGATAGCTGGGCATCATTTGGTCTTAGCCATGTAATCCATTTGTCCTTTGGACTAATTATTTCCTTGGTTCTCTATATGTTTCACTCCTTTCTTTCTCTTCGTTTTTGTTCCACTCAGGAAGAGACCAGCAGTTATATCATATTTGGCCACTTGTAAACTTGTAAGTTCCCAGTTGCTATTTATCAATGTAGGAATATAGAACATTATCTTTATGTTCTATGGTATGCCAACTGACCTACAGTCTGTGGTCCTCAAGTCTATGGTCTTAACGCATGTGCTTTACTCAGGGTCTTTGGTTATGATTAAAAAAGGAGTGTTTGGTTATGATTAAAAGTATGTATAACTTTGCCCCCTATAGGAAGAGATCTCCAAAATCTTGTTGGAAAATGAAATTAAAAGATAATGGAATTTTTCCATGAACATTTTGAAGGCTGCTGTCCTCTACTATATGCCTTGATAAATTTTCAGCACATAGAATTATCCTCTCCCATATATATGCGCTCATGGATGCGCTCCCATATGCCATCCCAAGCCTGTTCAGATTATGTATCTTATTTTAACTTATTTGTTGTTAGAGGACTGTTTGTAATAGTATTTCCCTTGTTATCTCTTCATCTCATGTATCTTCTATTGTTTTCTTTGCATTGATATGCCAACTTTGTGCTTCTTGCGTCGTGCCACTATTAACACTATTCACACTTCTGGTTAGTGACTTTTCCTTCCATTCCCTCCCATCAGTGATAACCACCAAATGATACTTCTTTTAGTACATGAGCTCCAGCTTGACTTTTGTAACAGTGGTCCCCTGCAATCTTTGTTCCTTCTGTGATTAATTTATTCTATTCAGCATAATGTCTTCCAGGTTTATTCATGATTGGAAAGGTTTCAAGGATTCATCATTCTCCATCATTATACAGTATTCCATTGTTTATGTGTTTATTCCATTGTTCGTGTGTCTAAGTATCTGTTCTTGGATATTTAGAGGATTTCCTTGTTATTGTGCATAATGTGCAAAGAACATAGGTGTGATTATCTGTGTATTGTATAGCAAAAATTAGAAAGTATTTTGAACTATGAAAAATGAAATTCAACTTGGTGGGATTTATAGCATTGTAAGCCTACATTAGAACAGTCTAATGATAATCAGCAGATAAATGCTAATTAAAATATGACATATTCCTATAATGAAATATTGCACCATAAAGATAATTGAAGTCCTGTTACTTGGTAACATGGGTGAATCTTGAAAATGCTAAATGAAATAAGATAGACAAGGAAGGACAATAATCTGTGATCCAATTTATATATTGAAATATATAGACTAGACAGATGCAGAGACAGAATATGGATTTCTATCTTAGGAAAGAGAGAGGAGGAATTATTGTTTAACTGGATACAGAATTTGTTTGGTGTGATGAAAAAGTTTTGGAAAGTATTTGTGATGGTTGCATGCAAATTTCATATTAGAAAAGAAAAGAGGTAAAAAAATCAATAAACTTTTTTGTGCCTTTTGGCACATTGCTTTCTTTATTTTTAAAACAATCTGACTTATTTTTATTTTCATTTTTGTTCATTACACCACATTGAAAAGAAGGAAAAATATTTTTGAATTCATTTGATATTTTGGACCCCTCAGATGAATGACACATTGTACACATACTTGTATCAGAGAAAGAGATGTGAGCTCCCACAGAGCCACAGGTACCAGATCAAAATACTTGGATACAGTGCAGCAGTTTCTCAAAAAGATTCAATCATCATTACCAAAAACGCATCATGACAACACCAGAAATAAGAAATTGAAAAACAAAGGCCACAGTGTTTGCCTTGGGATCTTCCCTGCCTTTTTTTTTTTTAATTGCCACATAGAAAGAAGGTGTGTGGATAGTAGAGAACAGACTCACTGATGTGAGCAGGACAAGAAAGGGGACTTTAGAGTGGTGTGTGGTAGAGGTTGGGTGAGATCAAGGTCAGGAAAGGGGAGGGTGGGGACGTGAAAATCCATTTCTTAAAGTTCAGGCATGTTGGTTCACCTGACTTTTTTCTCCTTTACCTTCATCCCCACAGGCACTTTCCTTAGGTGTGGTTTCACTGACAGCAACTGTCTTTTCTGGTGCCTGGCTGCTCTCTACACTCTCTGTGGGAGGCTGAGCTGTTGCAAGTGTTCTCTGCAGCAGGGGTGGGGGCAGCAGCGCCATCAGTGACAGTAACAGTCACGTGGGCTTGTTGAGGCTCTTCCTTAGTGGGGGAGTCATGGACCCTGAAGAATGGAAAGTTATCAGTGGAAGCTTTAGTGGCACTTTCTGTCTCACAGAGCTGATCTCCTCTGAAGGGGTAGTAGCTTGAGAGACTTTCTGCTCAGTGGCAGCATCAGAATTGCTCTCCCCCTTCTCTTCAGATGGAGATTCTCAGGCTTTACAGCTTTGCCTCAGGTCTCCTCAGACTTTGGGCCAGTGATTGGGGCTCCATCTGGGGGGTAGGATAGAATCATCTCTTCTTCTCCACCCCATCAACAACAGGGACTTCCTCCTTCCCATTCACATCAGCCTCAATAACGTGGGCATCATCCTTCTCCCTGCACTTTTTCCTTGTTATATATCCATGGAGGCCAGCTTGAATCTAGTGGCAGCCTGTGAGTTTTAGCTTCTGGCTTGATGCCATATTGCACACACTTTTGGTCCTCATCATTTTTTCCAGCCCGTCTGGTTCTTCTCATAAAGCACAGCATGATTGTATTGCCCCCGGGCTTCTTTCTGCCTTCTCTCCTTTCCTCTTCTCTTTCTTTGTCCTGACATCCCAGCCTCTTTTTTGCTTGTTTGCTCCAATAAGTTTCATGTTTAAGAAATGAAAAGCAAAGCAAATTGTATCCAAAGCAAGTTTAAGAATTGAAGTAATAAAATAAGAGATCGATGAAATTAGGCAAAGCAAGCATCAAAATGCCTGTTGTTTTGAAAACATTAATAAGACTGATAAACTTCTAGTTGGACTGTACTTCCCACAAATAGGAAGGAAGGTGCAATTGCCAGTATCAGAAATTAGAGAGTAATTCACTATACATCTAATATTTAAGAAACCATAAAGGAATAGATTGAATTACTCTGTGGCCATGAATATGAATAGTGAAATGAAATTGACCAATTTCTTTGAAGAGAAAACTTAACAAAACTTGAACTTGTTAACCTGTTACTGTCAAACTGATTTTGATTTGCTCATGAAGGAATAAGTAGAAGTGAATTATTTAGTGTAGCCCTTCTACCCAAAGTCTCTTAACTCCCCCTAATGACCTTTCCCGGCATGGATCTGGTAGGAAGGTGGGGAAGATACTGTTAGGATATACTTGTGAGTAATTGTGAACATGATACCCTAGAGTGCTGTTCTACTCTATAAAATACCATAAGCCCAATGAGAAACAAGAGGACATAGCTCATTACCAGCAAGAGCCAGCTGTGGAACAGGTCTTCTGGGCCCAAGATTCCTGCATAATGGACCTCTTGGATCCCGGAGTCAGCTATAACATCAGAGGAGCAGCAGCAGAACCAGGAGCCAGAACTTGGAACAGAGTGGTTGACTTCCCAGCCCAGTGAGCAAGTGAAGCTGAGTGCTTTTGTGCAGGAGGCTGCCTTATGGGTTGGGATGCCTCTAGGCAAGTAATTGGGAGGTTGGGCTTACTGACCCACAGAAGTGGAGCTGAGTGTCTTTGGGTTGATGCTTACTGGAATGAAGTGCCTCTTGGTCACTTGGTTCAGGAAGCTGGGTTTGCTGACTCACAGAATTTAAGCTCTATGCCTTTGGGTTGAGTTTTACAGCAGAGTGGTATGACCCTTTGGGCATTTATTAGGAGACCTGAAAGAACTTTGTAGCATGTCCCAATAAACAACTATTCTGACCTTTTTTCATTGTCATTACAACTCGTTAGCTTCCTTAATAAACCCTTTAATCATGATTGTAGGCAGTGAGTACTGTATAGTCATTGCAGTGAATATTAGAACCCAGTGGAATAAAACAGAGAACATTGACCAGTGTTTTAATGATTAGTATAACACAAACTAGATAACCCAAATAGCCTCATATCTATGTGAATTACTGGTTAAAACCTTCCAACAAAGAAAATTCCAGATCTAGATGACTTCACTGTTGACTGTGACCAACCATTTAAGAAAGAAATGATAGCTGTCATATATGAGTATAACCCAAAAAAACCAGAATTGTAATTTTTTTATGAAATAGCCTTATCACCATCAAAGTACTCCCCCTGTACTTAATACATTTGTCAAATCTGCGATTCCATTCTCGGGAACATTTTTCAAACTCTTCTGTTTGGATAGCCGACGACACCTCCCTTATTTTTGTTTTTATTCACCCCGTCTATGTCATCAACGTGCTGTCCTTTGATCCCCCTCTTCAATTGCAGAAACAAAAAGAAGTCACTATGGAGCGAGGTCAGTTGAGTAAGGTACATGGGGCAAGAGAGACATGCTGGTTATTTTCCAAAAATGGGTGTACTGAGATGGCTGCGGCAGCAGGTACATTGTCATTGTCATGGTAGCAAAACCAGTCTCCTCTCTGCAACAAATCAGGTCTTTTTTTTTGGGGGGGGGGGGGTGTCACACACTGTTATGTGATATTTTTAGAACCGCTAAATAGAAGGTTTGTTTAACAACCTATTCTAGTGGAACAAACTCCAGTGTAATAGGAATTGATATTTTCGACTGTTCTAGAATTCGATTAATGTCCAGAACAAGGTTTGTCATTAGTTGACATTTCACTATTTTTGAAATGAGAAAACCACTTACACATTTGAGTTTTTCCCATAGTCCTTATAATCTGTGTTCAGCCATCACAAAAAACAGGGTTCGAGCAAAATTCCTGTTTTAAAAAAATCACTGTGACCAGAGAGAACCTTCCCAGGTGATGCCACTGGGTGTACTAACACTGAAGGAGTTGCTTACCTAGCTGGAAATATGTGTACTATGAGAGCTCTGCCCAGCAGTTTTTGGGGGGTACCCCCTTATATAATTCTAGAAAACAGGAGAAGAAAGAATGCTTTCTATTTTTCTTCTGCTTAAGAAATGAGGCATAGTCTGAGTTCCTTATTTTTCTGAAATTGATTCCTTAAATTTAAAACTTAAAGTATATACCTTCTTCATTTTTTCCCAATAATTTTATTGGGGGCTTTTATGCTCTTACAACATTCAATACATCATTTGTTTGTTTATTTGTTTGTTTGTTTTGGGGGGCATCACTGCCCTCTGGTGGTGGGAGTTGGAGGCCCAGTCTTTGCTCCTGTGGCGCCGCTGCTGGAATTGAACCTCAATACATCATTTGTATCAAGCATATTTGTACACATGTTGCTATCTTCATTTCCAAATATTTTCTACTTGAGCTCTTGGTATATACCTTCCTCTTAAGCCATAAAAAAAAAAAAAAAAAACCTCTCCCTACCCTTACAAACAAACACCTTTCTTTTTATCCCCGTCACTTTTTTTTTAATTCAATCACCTATCTAAACTGTGGTACAAACATTAATGGGACATACTTTCACATGAAGGAGTCCTGGTTCTAACAGTGGTTAAAGCACTGTGGTTCTCCACCTTCCTAATGCCACAACCCTTTAATACAGTTCTTCATACTATGGTGACCCCTCAGCCATAAAACTGTTCTTGTTGCTACTTCATAACTATAATTTTGCCACTGTTAGGAATCAGGCAACCCCTGTGAAAGGGTTGTTCAGCCCCCCAAAAGATCACAACCCACAGGTTGAGGATCCCAGCACTATCTCTTAACCAAAAGATTGGTGTTGCTAACCCACGAGCTATTCCATGGGAGCAAGGTAATGGCATCCTGCTTCCGTAACATTTTACCGCCTCAGAGACCCTGTGGGACAGTTCTACTAGGTCCGCTAGAGTTGCTATGAATTGGAAGCAACGCCTCCACAGTGGGTTTTGTGTTTTCTTTTTAACATAAAACTCTTTCCAGGAAAGCAGACAAAGGATGTTCAAGGAGATTTTAAACACTCATGGTGGAGTGGAGTTTTTACACAGATTTTTGAAACTTATTATTAACAGTGGCATATCGAAGTGTCAGGCCATCAAATGCACATGATACAGGAATGAATGATCAAGTCTGCTGAGGTATGTAAGGGAAAGCTACTCACAGAAAAGCAGATCCCTAGTGCCTAACAAACAGTTAAATTATGGGGGTGGGGGGGGTAGGGCAGTTGTGACTTTGATTTTTTTACAGACCAATGAGCAATATATATTTTTTTAAAAAATGAAATTTAACTTAATAAAGTGGTCAGGAACAAACTTCTTTACTTTCGCAAGGTACTGTCAAGGATTGGGCACTATGGTGAATTTTTTATGTGTAAAATAGAAAATAACAAAATGAGAAAAGGTTCTGAATATCACAGAAAACTACAGTTAACCTATTAATAATATTCATTAAAAAAAACATGGTAAAGTATCATGGCACACCTCAGGGTTTTTTTTTCTTTTGGGGTTTTTGGGGCATCACTGCCCTCTGATGGTGGGAGTAGGAGGCCCAGCCTTGCTGCTGGATTTGAACCTCCAATCCAGTGGGCCACAGTCCCGTGCACAACCACTACGCCACTGGGGCTCAGCCCCACATCTCAGTTTTTTAATGCTAGTTATAATGATGATTAACATTTGGCTTGCTATTCATAGTCACCTTTTTTTGTTTTTTTAATTGATTTGAGTTTTCCCTTGTTATGTTTGTATATGACTGATCTTTAAAAAAAAATCTTTAAAGTGATTGTGTCCCAACCTCCTTAAAAACTGCATCAAGCACATTCCTCCGCTGGTGTGCCATTGTACTGGATGTTCTCTTTGCATAGAACACAATTTTCTCAGATACTTGAATGATTAATTCCGCCATCTCCTTCAAAACTGTTCATCAAGGCCTATTCCACCATATCTTACATTATAATCCACCTCCTCTCATAACACACAAGCAATCCTCATCCTCTCTGTGCACTTTTTAAAAAGCATTCATCAACTTCTAATATACTATGTGATTTTAAAATTGATTATTGAACTTCGTTAATGCCAGTAGAATGCATAAACTTTAGTGTTTTTTGTTCATTGATGTATCCTAAATGTTAGAGACAGTGCCTGGGTGCTACAGAAGGTGCTTGGTGATTAATTTGTTGAAAAGTTGAATTTTTGATTCAAGAGTAATGATCATTTTTAAAAGGGGGTCTGCACTCAAACGCTTCAAAAAGGGAATGAGAGCTCTAGTTGTTTGACATTTAAAATACTCTTTAATTCAGTTAAATGTTCTGATATTGAAGCATTGCTCAGGAACTCTGGCTTGAACCTCAAAGCTCTTCCTGACTTAGATTTTAAAGAGTCACCTCCCCATGAGGCCCCTCTTTGAAGTGTAGTGTAAATAATGTTAGAAACAATAGAGAAAGATAAACTTTTCTACTTGGCTTTTGAGTTTTCTTTGTTCATTTTTGAAAGTTCTCCAACTTTAGATCCTTGGTTTGCACACAAAATGAGCCTTGGATTGTTTCTGTGGTGACACGAACACAGTTCCTCTAATAAAAAGTCTGCCTCCTCAGGTAAAACATGGTACACGAGATAAGACAGTGTCTCTGAAGGTGACCAGAATTTGACTTTTAGACAATGGACATAACAATGTGAGAAACAGCCTTTTCAGTTATATACTTAGTAATTTAGGAAAACTTCATTGAATTTTGTATCTTAGTAAAGCTTAATAGAAACGCTTCTTAAAATAACTACATTCATGTGTCCCATGGAAAATTGGATTCAGTCTCTTAAATTTGCATAGGAAATAAAAATTAGCCCCTATGTTGTTATTTTATAGTAAATTGAAGATTCTTTGAGTAGGAAATAATTACCACTGTAATAAAATAGATTCCCTATTATTCAATAAAGGTTAATAATTTGAAATGTGTAAGTATCACATTTTCATTTTTTTGGTCTATCTTTTCAATTTTTTGTTTTGGGGGCATCACTGCTCTCCGGTGGTGGGAGTAGGTGGCCCAGCTCCACTGCCGGAATCGAACCTCCGTCCCAGTGGGCCGCAGTCCCACGCACAACCACTACACCACCGGGGCTCAGCCTATCTTTTCAATTAATAATGTGTTCTTATAGTTTATTTATTCTAAAGCCCTCATAATTTTTTACTGTTATTATTATGTCTTTTGTAAAGCTTCTTTCTTCTTTCTTCACTTTAAATTTTTTTTCACTTTGTTTTAACCATGACCTTCATATTAATTATCTGACTGTATTCTTTCCTATTGATGATCTTCAATATTATAAATTTAAAAAAATCAAAAACTGTTGCTGCTGAGTTAGTTTCCGTGTTTTTAGTGCTGTAGTCTTTCTGAGAATGGCATGGAAGCGGGCAGTTGTCCATGGGGTTACGGCGAGTTAGAACCTGCTCAGTGGCATCAAACAACAAAAGCAGCAAAGCGGTAGGGAACAAGTTGTCACATTGTGACAGCAATGTGAAGCAACTGATGCTTTCAAATTGTCAACCATTTGATTAACAGCCTGCGTTTAACCACTGTGCCACCAGGGCTCCTTTAAAAGTAATGGAAATGAATAATTAGCTTCAGTCATGTAATGTCTTTCTTCATACTTAGTTCTGTCTTCTTGTGCTGCCATTTACTCTTTCTTTCTTTTGCTACATACTCCCCATAAAAATGATGGGGAGAGGTTCAAGTACAAAGTTATAAGAAGGTGTAGTTAGAAAACTGTCAAAATTATGGAAAAAAATTATGGACTAGGTCTGGGACATAATGGATACTGGCAATTTTGTGTATATGTCATCACACATATATTATTGTATTTATGCATATGGGTATATATGGATGATTATATACAGTTTTTTTTCCCAGTAATCTCCTTAAGATACCTTCAAAAAAGAAGGTTCAATCAAAGCAACTGGTGGTTTCAAATTGTTGGACAATAGTTTCTGAGGGAATTTGCTAGTCCATCTATATTCAAGGCAGAAAGGGCAACTCAGAAAGTCATGATGGTTTTGTTTGGGAATTCCCAAAGAATAATATTGATAGAATTTCTCAAAAGACCCAGAATGATTGTGGAGGTTCTTAGTCTGAGTAGAGTAGGGAAACAAGTGTAGGGGAACTCATAGGTGTATAAGAAAGAACTTTGTATACAAGAGCAACTAAATATTGAGAAAACATCCCAGCCCAATCCAAATCAAGTCCATAAATCCAACATTAGTCAATAAGTCTGTTACCAGTCTATAAATTCTTCTTCAGACTCATGCAATACATGATTCAATGATGCCAAAAACAGGAAGATCACAGGCCAGTGGGTGGAAAGTCTTGTGGGTCTAGTGGTGGTGAAAACACTTGGTGCTGGCATAGGTCTCCACATGCTATCTCAGCTCCAGGACTCAGTTCCACAGCCTCTCTCCATGTGGTTTGTCAACAGCAATATCTCCTGTCTGCAGTGAGCATGTGTCCTCCCTAAAGCATGTGTCCCACCTGCAGCAAGCTATTTATCTCCTTAGCACCTCCAAATGAGGTTCTCAAGCTGCTACCTGATTGACAGGCTAAACTCCACTCGTTCCTTCTTAAATCTCAAATTGAAAACAGATTATGTAACTAACACAGGAGTTATTATGAAGAAGACTTTAAAAAATGGAAAACTGCATTGGTGAGTAAAAGGTCATGAAAGTTGTGCTGAGGCATTTTTTATCATGACAATAATTCCTGTGCTCTTTCTTTGAGAGTAGTAAGAGGTATTGAAAACCTTGACTTGTCCTAATATAGACAGAAATTACTTTTATATAATCATAGACACTTATTCAAAATGTAAAAATGCAAAGCTGTTATTTCTGGACATACTCTCTACCTAGGTTTATATACTTCAGAAGACAGTATTCCATTTCTATTTCTTCTGTGGAGAATTTTGTACTCTGATTCACATCGTGTTAAAATGGCAGTTTAGGCATCCTCAAGGGACTCAAGAAAAGTGTTCCTTTTTAATGTTCTTTGAGTTTTCAGAACAAAAGAGGTCTGAAGAGATTAGGATGAGGTATGATTTCCCAGCAGAATTCTTGGTATAACAGCTCTTGCTACCCTCAAATAAGTAGGTGTAGTGTGGTGATCAAACAAACAAAAACATTATTTGGCTTAACTTCCCTGGACCTTTTTCTCACTAGTGTAGTTTTCCGTTTTCTTGAAGCTTCCTCATAATAAGTTGTGTCATTTGAGAAAATTTATCAAGATTACCTCTTTGGGTTCCACCCCCCCCCCCCAAATTTGCCATAACTAACCTTCTGAGCTGACATTTCTGCTGTGAATTTAACTGGGCTACTAGATTGCTTTGAATTTGCAAGGGTCTGTTTTGATTGGCCCTTGCTTTTGGCCTAGTATTGGCAAATAGCAGATATATGTTGGTTCTGACTCAAATCAATTTCATTATCTCAGATCTTGCAGAAAAAAAACCTGATTAACTCTTTGAGTTAGTGCTCTTCATTACCATTGGAGCTGGAAACTTAAACTTGGTAAATGCCAAACCATATGAGATCATAGTTTCAGTAGCTATCAACTCACTGGAACTCTGCCAGTCTTTTTTTGTTTGTTTTTGTTTTGGGGGGGCATCACTGCCTCTGGTGGTTGTGGGCGCTACCCAGTGCTCCTCCTGAGAGCCACTACTGGATTTGAACCACCAAGCCCGCGGGCCGCAGTCCCACACTCAACTACTTACGCCACCGGGCCTCAGCCCTATATCTACCAGTCTTTTTCTACTGGTTTCTAGACTTTGACCTCTCTTTCCACATTTGTGAAAGTTATGATTGTATTTTGCCCTTAGTATATTTTAAGCATATTTTTAGAGTTATACTTATTTTTCCTTTTTTAAAAGATTTAAAATTTTGAGTACAACTTAACTTACCATCTTTTTCAGACCATAAGACGTATCTTACTATAAGAAACATTCAGTTTTTAGAGGACAGAAACAAGAAAAAAATATTCTGAACCAAATAGTACCAGTATACAAAAATGTTCTGGGATACCAGCCCTTCGGACCATAAGACACATCCTCGTTTCTCCACCACTTTCGGGGTAAAAAAGGGCATCTTATGGTCCGAAAAATGCGGTGTAAATCGCATTGTTAATATGTCCAATACGGATGTTTGCAATACTGTTTCCCTATTTCCACCCCTTTCTTCTCCCTTACTCCTACTTTTCTGCTTCTAATGTCTATGGTGTTTATGGCTCATTCTAAATAATTCATGTGAATAAAATTGTATAAGCATGCCTTTTGCTTTTAGCTTCTTTTATTTAGCGTGATTACAAGGTTTATCAGAATTTTAGCATAAATTCATACTTCATGCTATGGTTGGATAATAATCTTTTGTATGCATGTACAGTATTTTATATATTCATCCATCAATGAGCTTTTGTTTGTTTCTGCTTTTTGGTAATGCATTGAAGAATATTCTAGGACAAATTTTTGGAAACATTCATTTTCAATTTCATTTAAAATTCATTTTTAATTTAATTTCTTTATATTTTTATTTAATTCATAACACCTACCTAGTATTCCAAAATGTGAGTTATAATATGCCATGTAGAAATAATAGTGAATTGATCTGTTGTTCCCCCCAAATTTACCCTTTAATAAAAATGTTACTTATCATTGAACACTTAATCTTTACATAATTTCCTATTAGAATACTCTTTCCTAGTAATAATAATTAATTTACATGATTGTAATTACTGGAATTAAAGTGCATACACATTTTGAATTTAATATATGTTGCTAAATGTTTTACCTCAAAAGTTGTATCAGCAATAATGTTATTTTCCCTATCTTCATTTAACTGGTCACTATTCATATTTATAATCCAATATATATAGAAAATACTTATTTGCCTTAACTGATTTGTACTAAAGACATATTGTTATTTTAGTTTTTAGTTATTTGCAAATGAAATCTGTATATGTTTATAAGTTTTTAATCTCTGGTTTCCTATTTATCATTGTTAGCCTGTTCCTTTGGACATGTAAATTTTTTAATTACACTAGAATAAAAAAACTAGTTATATGTCAGGTATAACTAGTTCATCTTAATCAGTCATGATCTTTTATTCCTCCCCTGACATTAATTCTTCCTATATGGCTACTATTGGTAGTTAATTACCTTATTTTTAGTTAGCATTCTCAAGTTTGGAACCATACCAATGTTTTTCTTCTACTGGATTTTTACAGTATTTTTTATGAATGTCTAAAATTCTGAATCATGTTATTCTCACACAATCAGCTGCTTCCATTTGAATCAAATGATTGCTCATACTATTTTCAGTGACTGTGTTGGCTCTTGACATTTCTAAATGAACAGGAAGAACAGTGTCTGAATTTGTACTTTTAAGACGATAGAGATAAAAATGGCCTTTATAGTTTACTGCCAGATCAGGATTTTCAAGGAGTTGTTTTAGTCACAAAGTTTAGCTATTTGCCAATTATAGGATGAGATATTTATTAATAGTGTTATCTGTGGGACAACTTGCCAGCTTATTTTACATGAGAATGTTACTTTCAAAGTCCCTCTAACTGGGAAGGTTCAAAATTGATGTTTGTCTTCTGGAATAGACGTAGAAGGAAGTCTTGTGAAAAGACTTAAGTAATGTCTATTATTGATAAGATTTTCTAAGATAGCTTAATGCTATATATATATATATATATATATATATATTAAAGACAATTTATTGGGATGTTGTCAGTTTCTGGTTTTAAGGCAAGAAGATTGTTGACAATCTGATGGTAGTTCATGTATGTATATACTGTACTGTACCTATTCGTGTATAAGTCAAGTTCTTCAGCACATTTTTAATGCAGTTTTTGTGGTAAAATTAGGTCCTTGGCTGATATTTGGGTTTGTATGGCTTGAGTTTGTATGGCTTTTATTTGTGTTTGCAAACTTTTGAATGTAGGCCAGAAAAATAATGGAATGCTTCCAGTGTGACCTTATGATTTTGGAAAATTGACATAGAAAAAAGTCACAGTATGTACTTGTAATTATCAAGGCATATTTTGTTTATTTTCAGTAATGGAAAATTGCTTTATTTTATGTGTGTTTGCATATAAATTTAGCAAATGTTGATTATTTTTGATACTTAAATACTGATAATTTAAGTTTTGTTTTAGAGAACCTGAAAATTATTTCATAATTTGTTCATTTTGAGAGATTTATAATATATTTCTATTATCTTTCTGATTTTATTATTTCAATAAGTTGCTCTTGGAATCTTTTATAGGTAGTATTGCCATCTGTTTTCCTTATGAAAAACAAAATCATAAAAAGTTGCTTCACTAGAATTCTAATGCTGAATTTCCACTCTAATGTGTAATCTTCTCTAATATATGCCCCCATTACACATTGCCAGTATATATTAAGAATTCTAGGTGTCTAGTATATATATATATATATATATATATATACACACATATATACCTTACACTATAAACTTTTAAATAACGCTTCAATTTTTTGGATGTTTTATAAGAGATTGAATTGACCCCCATGATGGAGATATCATTTGATACAACTTAAAATTGTGGTTTTATTATGCTTTCGTTATTGGTTCTTACTAGATTAGGTGGCATGGTGTCCATTCCTAATTAGGTGTACAACCTAATAATAAAACACTGACAGGTCAGGGCCATACTCACATGTGTTATCTTAGAATCTGTTGCTGTGGTCACTGTGCTTTTGAGGAGCTTCCTCTTTTGCTGACCCTCCTCTTTGTTAAGCAGGAAGCCCTTGTTTCTAGGGTTCGCTCTTTTGATAACATAGTCAAAGAATATGAGATGAAGTTTAGCCATTCTTGCTTCTAAGGAACATTCTGTCTGTACTTCTACCATGTAATACAGATTTGCTCATCCTTCTTGCAACTCATGGTATTTTCATTATTGTTCACCAACACCATAATAAAAATGCATCAATTCTTCTCCAGTCTTTCTTATTGATTGTCTAGCTTTCACATGCATATGAGGTGTCTGAAATTACCTTGATTTGGGTCAGGCACATCTGAGTCCTCAAAACGATATCATTGCTCTTTAACAAAGAGAACATTTGCCCAGTCCAGGTTTTCATCTGATTTCTTAACTACTGCTGCCAGGAGGATTGATTGTAGACCCAAGTAAAATGAAATCCTTCACCGTTATCAATCATTATCATGATGTTATCTATTAGTCCAGTTGTAAGAATTTTGGTTTTCTTTATATGGAATTGCAATCCATACTGATGGATGATATCATTTGTTTTCATGAACAAATGCTTCAAGTCCTCTTCCCATTCAACAGGGAGGATTGTGTAATCTGCATATTGCAGGTTGTTAATGAACCTTCCTTTAATCCTGATGCTGTGCTTTTCTTAACATAGTCCAGTTTCTTTGATTATTGCTCAGCATACTTACTTAAGCAAGTATGGTAAAAGGTTACAACCCTGAAGTACACTTTCTTTATTTTAAACCACACAGTGGTTTAAACACCTTGTTTTGTTAGAATTGCCACCTCTCAGGAGCACCATTGAGTTTTCTGGAATTCACATTTTTCACATTGTCATCCAGTGTTACACTTACTCCCCATAAATCAAATATTTTTTATATAAACTATTACTTTAACTTTATTTATTTATTTATTTATTTATTTATTTATTTATTTATTTATTTATTTATTTATTTTTGTGGGCATCACTGCCTCTGGTGGTCATCAGCGCTACCCAGTGCCACTCCTGAGAGCCGCCGCTGGATTTGAACCTCCAAGCCCGCGGGCTGCAGTCCCGCACTCAACCACTTACGCCACCGGGGCTCCCCCCAACATTATTTATTAAGAATAGTTTTTACTTTTTCAGTTTGTGAAACTAAGCCACCATTTATGTAATATAATATTTAGATTCATTAAAAATTCTTTATTTCTTAAGGTCAAATGAGTTTTAAATGTTTTTTGATTTGAATGTTTAGGTACTCAGTGTTTTTAAAATTGTTGATTCATTGAAAATCTACATTTGTGGGCTGAGCCTCGGTGGCGTAAGTGGTTGAATGCAGGACTGCAGCCCGCGGGCTTGACGGTTCAAATCCAGCAGCAGCTCTCAGGAGCAGCACAGGGTGGCTCCCACGACCACGATGCCCAACAAAAAAAAGAAAATCTGCATTTGTTTATAACATACCTTCTAACTATCTACCTGTAAATGGCATGTTAA
This sequence comes from Nesogale talazaci, assembly GCA_004026705.1. Taxonomy (NCBI): domain Eukaryota; kingdom Metazoa; phylum Chordata; class Mammalia; order Afrosoricida; family Tenrecidae; genus Nesogale; species Nesogale talazaci. The sequence continues at coordinate 77,769 of PVJH01005497.1, forward strand.
AGCAAATTTCAAAAGCAAAATTATATGTATGATAATTTAATTTCAGCACCTATTATAAAATGAATCATAGCCACATATGAAAGAAAATACTTTTGTTTCATTGTTAACTGAATTATACTGCATATTATAGTGGTAAATGATGCTACACTTAATTTTTCTTTTATTTTTAAGTACATGGTTAAAGATTCAAAATTTCAGACAAGAACTTACATTAATGTAATTCATAATTCATAATTTAATTCAGTATGTTCTTCTCTGGTGTTAGTAGTTTAAAAAATAGAAATTTGTGAAACATTCTTAATTACTGCTTGCTTATTTCTGTTATATGCCTTACAAGTAGATTTTTAGTTTACAAATGAGTGCATCTAGGGGTCTTATATTTATAAATGAAGCCTTCTAACTATAACTTTATTAGAAAAATATATACTATATGATATAAATTTAAACACAGAAAGAAATAAAATTACAATAAATATAACATAGGTAAATTTTAATCCTCTATATAATTGCTAACATTTACTGAATCATAACAATCATCATGATCATGTAGTCCAATTATGAAAGAAATAGACATGCTTGGAAAGCTAGAATTAGGACATGGCTGACTTGAAAACTATGGAAGGGTAAGTATCATATTTATTAATTAGAGTTCTGTTCACTCTTATTATCAAGCCATTGTTTTCTGGTAGTAATTAAGTCAGTATTCCATTTTGTATAAGGGTAATTTTGACATAATGATATAATAAGATTCACATTCTTTTCCCTTTATTTGTTTTTTGTTTAATTACATTCCTCTGTGGTCAGAAATGCTTTATCTTTGGTACAATTAAGGATTTTACTACATCTTCATCTCTGAGAAAGATTCTTCTTTTTGCAAAAAAATTAAAAAACTTAATAATTCCTTGTATAATTATATAGTAAGTGATTATGTGAGTACATGTAATTGAATTTTGTTCTTGAACAAAACTCTGTCTTAAGCTGGCTAATTTGAACTTTTCTTGTGTGATTTTTTAAGATACTTATTTGTAAGGTACTGCTTCACTGTTTCTTAACATTATGTATTTTCATAGAAAAAGTTTAATTTTGATTGGAAACCATTACCTTTTCTACAGACAGACACTTATTGAACCCCTTTGCAATAATGTGAGCATGTTTTTTGACTAGTTCCACGGGGTGGGGGGGGGGGGGAGAGAGACAAGTGGGAGAGTGGTTATAGCAAAGATTTAATTTATAACTGGAAAATACTCTCCCTAGTCACATTGCATATTCCACTGCCCTGTTTTTTCATAGTTCTGTGACTTTGTTTTGTTTTTGATTTTTTTACTTCTGAGGTGTCATTAACAATGCATAACCCACTGACAGGAAGACCAACTGATCGATCTTCCTCCATCAATCTGATCCTAGGGCTGCATGAATCTGCGGGCTTTAACTGTGCTGGCATTAGGTGAGCACTCTCTGAGCCAAATAAGAGTGAAAAAGGATTTGAAATTTGACTACAGGCAGTGCCAAATGCAGTGGAATATCATTTAATCTTGAGATTTCTGGTTGCTTAAATTATGAGTAAAGCAATTAATGCCTTCAAATAAATGAAAAAGTTTTTATTGATTTGGTGTTTCATAGTATGTCACAGTCAAGATTAAAATAATATGCGAAACTAGGGCATAAAGACACATACTAATTCTAAAATCAGAAATCCTTACATAGATTTTTTTTGAGGGGGGCATCACTGCCCTCAGGTGGTGGGAGTAGGAGGCCCAGCCTTTACTCCATGGAGCTGGAATTGAACCTCCATCCCAGTGGGCTGCAGTCCTGCACACAACCACTACGCCACCGGGGCTCAGCCCCCCTTACATAGATTTTAAACTATGTATTTATTGCTTTCCATACTTTGTCAAGAATTGACATGACATACATCTGGTCATGTTGGACCTTATTTGGCACATCTACTATTTTGAAATAAAATTTTAAATGTGATTTTGATGGGGAAAAAAACTTTGGTAAGTTTTTGATTCTTTAAAGGGCTATGCTTAAATAATGATCCTTGTTTTTAACCAATAAAAATGGAAGTTTAAATACAAAGAACTAATATTATAGTTTATAATGGAAAGCATCCCAGTATGGATAGCATTCCAGTGTTGAGAAGTTTTCATTTTATTGACAGTAGTAATACAGTCGTGCATTATGTTCTGGTACGGGCATCAACTAGGGTATTCCTTTTGGATGTTTCCAAATGTAACACTTGTTTAAAGCATTCAAATGGATGAGAGTGTAGAGCGTGAGTGGTAGAAACAGAGATATGACCAGTAATGCAACTGACTACTGGAGGCTTTTTCCTTTATTTGTTTAACATAAAAATAAGAGCTATAAGGCCATGTTCCATTAGAGGTTTTAGTATTTGCTTATGAGAAAAGGAAACTTCAGTGGTTGGAAATGGGTTTCAGCAGTTTTACTTCCATACCCAGACTCAGTGACCCACAGGATAGGGTCGAACTGTCTCTCTGAGTTTCTGAAACTGTAACTCTTGACAACCATAGAAAGTCTCTGTCTTTCCTCCTCACAGCAGCTGGTGGGTTTGAACTGCTGAGTTTTCAGTTAGCAGCCCAACACATAACCACTACCACCAGCCCACCTAATTTTACTTTACTACTCTCCTGTTTAAGTATGCTCGCAACTCCCGAGCAAGAGAAAAGAGCTTTACTACTTTCCTAGGTGGTAATTGGTAAATAATAATTGGAAGTTGTCCTGTAGTGTGCCTCAGTAAAGTAGAGCTTTTAATTCATTTAGCTATACAAAGGAACAATTCATTTTCTATTTGGGAATGATTCTAATAAGAAAAAATCATACAAACTCTTAACTCTTTATGTATAAATAGAGAATTTTGACACAAAATTTATTTGTTTATAAATTTTAGAAAACTTGGCAGTAAAAGAAAGTGAATCTTTAAGTTTAACATAAAAGGCCATCTGAGCAATATAGCCCAAAAGTGAATCCATTTCAGTTATTGTTCACTTTAACTTTCACCGCTATCATCAGTGTATTACATTTTGGAGATGACTTTTGGAAGTGAAAGAAAGAATGCAGGTGGGGAAAAAATCAGGGTACAGTGGTTGCTCATTCATGTCTGTGACCTACAAACAGCATAGTCTCTCTAATAGAATAGACTTCAAGTAAGACCTTGATTCACTTGCCGATATAGCTCATATTCATCTTCACTATGTACTTGTTATTAGGTAACATTAATATACATTGTTTTTAGATTATATGTAGCCCATCTATTTGGACTATTCAGTTTGGAATTTTAAATTTGGTTTCAGGCTTCTTAAATATCTGTGTGTTTTGTCGTTGTTTATTTTTTAAAGAGATTTCCCAAAGTTGCAGATGGCTGGCTCATCTCCAAATACCTCTCCAAGGTACTCTATGCTGGTGATGTCTCCCACCACTGAGCTGCACGGGAGCATGGAATTGACTTACTGGGGAGGGCTGTATCAGTTAAGTGATCCTTTTTAGTACATTGCATGGGTTTTGCAAAGCTTTCAGTTTTTTGTTTTTAATCCAGAGGATACAAATATACTTAGCTAATTAAAAAAATTAAAGCCATGTTGCAAACTTATATAAGCTATACTCTCCTTCTCGCGTGTGTCCTTTCTGTATTTCTACTAAGTTACATGGCTTTAATTATTTTTATTAGTCATGCATATACCTTACTTACATTTTATTTTTCAGTGATTAAGAGTTATAAAAATATTCTTAGTTTTCTAAGTGTTGTTTATATTACATTCAAGGCGGCTCAGAGTAACTGATTTTCCCTTCACTCATTAAAACAGAGATAGGAACTCTCAGCAGCAATTCCACTTTCCCCTTTGTGCTTGTATTCCATTGGGTTCTTTCTCCTTGGCAGCATGCTTTTTTTTTTTAATTTACTCAAGCAAATTGTGTTGAATTTGTGCTATATGCAGAACGCCTCTAGCCACCTAAAAGCTTATGTCCCAAACATTTATTTCATTTTTCAGTTAGAAAGAAATACCCAGTCATCATTTAAAAATATTGCAGTGGGACAGAGGGTCACACTTGCCATAGAGTTGTTCCAATTCATAGTAAGCTTGCAGGACAGAGAAGAAATGCCTCTGTGGGATTCCAGGACTCTAAATCAATAGGAGTTGAGAGTCTCATTCTCTCTCAGCTTGTCTGGAGGTTTTAAACTGCTGACCTTGTGGTTAGCAGCCCAACTTGTAATCTTCTACACCCACCAGGCTCCTGGACAAAGGGGTAGAAAGTAGGAAACCATGCTTAGTAAAGAGGAAGGCTCTCCAAGCAGTGGATGGCGCAGTGGCTGCAAGGACGGCCTCAGACATGAGAGTCATGGTGAAGCGGGGGCAGGACTGGGCAGGGTGTCCCTCTGCTGTACACAGGGTCACTGTGACTATAACTGACTCGACGTCACCTCACACAACAGCAATCACCGTAATTCTCACAAGTGATGCCTTTCAATAGTTTTGTTTCTTTTATATTCATTATTTACAGTTTTAATCAATATTGAAGAGAACTGCGTTTGAGTTCTTCAATTCTACACAGTTGGTCATGGCTCTGTGTACAGATTTTAGCTTTAAGTCCATTAATTCAACTAGTATTTTAGTCTCATATTAATAACTTTGGTAGATAAAAATAGCTTTGTAAAAAATAATAATAACTTTGTATTATTCTACTTGAAAAGATAGCATTACTGGGAGAAAAATGTCTGTTAATTCAAATTCAATTTTCCAAATTTTGATAAGCTGGTATTAGTTGTTTTTAATTTGTAAGATGAAACGGTATCTGATTTAGACTAATTTCCATCATATTCAGGTTAAGGTACAATTAAAGTTATTCTGTAAGTTTTTAAGTATAAAGCTCAATAAGTAGTTCCTTTTTAAAACTGAAGAATTGAGACTTTGCTTTGTTTAGTTAAAAGATACTGGGAACTACCAAACTCGTTTTCATAAATTTGTTGTAGAAAATTTAAGACTACTGCTATATATTATAAATTTAAAATTAAATTTCTAATAGTTGGCAACAACAGATCCACAAGTAGCCATTCTATATATTTGAAACTTTTTTTTTGTTCTTTTTTGGGGGTGGGGGGGGTCATCACTGCCCTCAGGTGGTAGGAGTAAGAGGCCCAGCCTTTGCTCCGTGGAGCTGGAATCGAACCACCATCCTAGTGGGCCACAGTCCCGCGCACAACCACTACACCACCGGGGCTTAGCCCATATTTGAAACTTTCTGAAGTGATATGAAAGTGGTTTATTGAAGTTGTGAAGGCTGCCTTATCTTTTGCTACTTAGCAACAAAAAGCAATATTCTTTTATATTGCAAGAACTTCAGTTTGCAGGCTCATTTCTCATTTTATATTTACATAGCTAAGCACTGTCACAAAGAATGGAGAAAGGAAATCACTTAGCAGATTCATTTATATTTTATATTCTCATATGTGTCATTAACAGCTGTTGAGTAGAGAATAAGTTTAGAAATTTTAGTTCCTGTTATTAGAAGGTTTAATTGTAGCCATTAAAAAAAAGCCATTAGGAAAACATGTTATAAGATACGAATAGTGATCTAGCTTGAATAATATACAACAGTAATTTTAGAATGACTTTGGATCTTAGAGATCAGGGGCCATTTTTAGGGACAAAAGTAAGGTAGGTTAGTGAGGAAGATACTACATCAGTGGTCACTAAGAGATCAGCTTTTGTCTAGCAAATATTTCACCACACAATTCTGTATTTAAAATGAACTAGATGTGGATTAGTGGGAAAATATTTGAAAACCTTGTTTAATTTTTGTCCTGGATTAACTAACTCTGAACAATACTCACAATTGAAGGTATAGACAGCACCTATCATTCTTCGACATTTGAAGAGAGAATTGTTAATGACAGCTTATTTCTTATCTTGAATAAAATTTCAAGTTGTGTACTTGTTAGTTTCTTGCTTTGTGATTTGCTTTAGTAGTCGTTTTTAAAAGAAATGAAAATATACTGCAAGTAATTTATATAAGTAATAATAGCACTGATTTAAAGGCTTATCTAATGACTGTCTCTTTTTAAATAAATTTTTCTGCTTGTTATTGATTACAGCCCAAGTGCATATTTTGGTAGTGGTTAATATATTTGTAAGCAAAATGACACCGCTTTATTAGCTATTTTAAATTAAACTTCATTTTTTTCTAGATACAGACATAGTTTTTTATTTTGATAAGATTATAGTATTTGTGGAAAATTTATGTGAAAGCATGTTTAGAGATCCAAATCAAATCTTCTGACCATAGAAAGCTAATTCTTGACCTAACAATTTCACTTAGGAAATGATAGACAGATAAGGGAAAATAAAGCAGAATCAACCCAAATCATGGGTGTATCTAGTTTTCTAAGCAGATAAATTTATTGTAAAAGCATTACTGACTTGTTTAAAGTCCTCAAAGTTGAGTTCCTATTTGTTCATTTGTTTAGTTTCTCGGTTTGTAATTTGGGGATCTTATAGGCAGCATAGCTTATCTATAGCAAAAGTTGCAAGAATTTTGTAACCATCAGTTTTTTCTGGCTTGTTTTCTCTCTTCTAAAATGGGGTTTTGTTATACTCCTTCCTCTGTAGCAGTACTTTAAAATATATAAGAAGTGATGTTCCTCGGCCATGTGAAACTTCTGAGTTGTTTTAAAATAGTACTAAAGAAAAGTGTGCCTCTGTGCATAAGTGACAAGGTATTTGCATAGTTAACAAAATAAATTTGGAGTCTTGAGTAGCCTATGCCTTACTTTTCTCTTTGGCTACACAGATCACTCACAGTATTTAGTACAGACACAGGTAGTATTTACTGAGGAAAATCTTGCAGGTCACATTGCAGAGAGCAAGTAAAATTAATTGAGATTTAAAATGCATTCTAGAAGTAAGTTTGGAATGTTTGGTATGGGCTAAGGTTGGATTGGAAGTTAATTTCAAATTAAAGATTTTAAGTTAATGAGAAAAATATATTTGTTTCTTATTTCTACTTTGTTATGGTAGTGCAAGGGGGGCTTGGATTCTTTTTCTGTTTGTGTTAAAATAGTAATAACAGTAGCTGACCAAAGCCCAAACCCCTGCCATTGAGTTGATCTTGACTCATAATGACCCTACATAGGGTTTCTGAGGATATACATCTTTTCTCCCCTCCCTCTGCCCCCTCCCACCCTTGTGACCCCTTGATTATTATTGGTTTCATAGCGTCATCTTTCTCCTGTGGAGTGGCTGATAGGTTTGAATACTCAATCTTGCAGTTAGCAGTCCACTGCTTACCCAACAATGCCACCAGGGCTCTTTCTATGTACCGGACTTGTGCTAATTGCTTCACATGCATTATTTCAATTGGATCTCCTAAATATGTATGCTATCAGCTAGGTAATCTATTATTCTCAACTTGTAGAAGCAGTTCAGTCTTACAGCCTTACAACAGTTCAGAGCGATTTTAAGTCATTTACCTAAGGTTACATATCTAGAAAGTGATTTATCTAGGATTTCTGTTCATGTCCTCTTACTCAAAAGTGCATGCTTTTAGACACTTGATGATTGGCTTCCTTTCCAAGTGGCTAACAAACTGATGGCATAAAAAATAACCTAAATACAAACTATATTGGAGTACTCTTGTCAGGAATATTTTAACAAGGAAGAGAAGAAGTCATAGGACAGTAATGGGAGGAGATACAGGAGAAACAAGAAGATTATAAATATTCCTATTAATAAATTATATTTATTAGGCTAGTAATTTTTAAGGGACATTGAATTATATGGATACTTAGTAATAGTTTAATGACTTATATTTCTGGGATCATTGCTATAGTTATGTATTTTGTTTTGTTTTGTTCCAAATAAGGGTTTATAGGTGTTTGGGGGGGGGGGTTGGGGATATATATATATATATATATATATGTATATATTTGTGTATTATTGAATCAGTTCCAACTGCTAGTAACACTTTAAGACAGATGAGAACTGCTCGTTGGGTTTCCCAGCTTGGAATCTCTGTGGAAGCAGATTGCCATATGTTTCTCATGTGGAATTGCCTGTGGGTTAGAACCACTGACCAGTCAGTTTACAACTGAATGCTTAGCTACTGTGCCACCAGCGTGCTATTTACTCACATTTATGGAAAGGCAAAATAGATTTGTTTAGAATATTTGATATTAGAATATTTTAATATTTGATATCAGAATGCAGACATTTTAATACTTTTAATAAAATGTTTTGTTACTACAAAAACTAACTGAATTTATAGAAAAATTGTTTTAATGGCAATAAAATCATCTTTATTTTGCTAATTTAATTGAGAAATTGGCATATGTATCAAGGGGCCTTCGGAAATGTTATGGCAAAATTGAATTGAAAAGTCATAGAATTTTCACACAACCTAAACCAAACAAACAAAAATGTTAAATTGCAAATTAGGTGAAGATTTATAGAAGAGAATATCAGTTATCCAGTAAACAATGTATACATTTTGTTTAGTTTCATTAATTGCTATCCTGTCAATTTGCCAATTCATTTGGTCAGCACATATTTATTAAATAAATGCTTGTTGTGATTCAAATCAACTTATTTAAAGACAGGGAGGATAAGTCTGAGTGTCAGCAGTCTTACTGCTTAGTATGTGGGATGATCAAGTAAACAGGTAATTATAATAAAGTGTGACATGTACCTTCTCTGGGGTAAGTAAGCCAAGAGTGCTGTGGCACCCACAACATAAGAAATAACCCATTGAAGTTTGGGGAGGGCTTGTTTGAAGAAATGGTCTATAAACTATCCTGAATGGTGACCAGGAGTGGTTCATTATCATGCTCGGGGTAAGATACCCCCGAAAAATGGAAAATTTTTTTCAAAGCTATATATTTAATTTTTTTTACAAACAAGCTTATTACCTTCAAAGTACTCTCCATTACACTTAATACATTTGTCAAATCTGTGATTCCATTCTTGGAAACATTTTTCAAACTCATCTGTTTGGATAGCTGACAGCACCTCCCTTATTTTTTTCCCTTCACCTCTTCTGCGTCTTCAAATTGTTGTCCTTACATGTCCTTCTTCAATTGCAGAAAGGAAAAAAACTGAACAGAGAAAAAATGCTAAGTTATGTGGGGCAAGGGAGGCATGCTGGTTTTTCTGCCCACAAGTGGCACACTGAGATGGCAGCTTGAGCAGGTGCCTTGTCATAGCAGCACCAGACCCCGATCTACCAAAAATCAGACATATTTTATCACACACTGTTAAGCTATCTTTTCAGAACGTCTAAATAGAACACTTGATTAGCCACCTGACCTGGTAAAGCAAACTTCAAATGGACTACAAGTCAACATTTTCATCCTTTTAGGGAGGTGACAGATATCCAAAACGAGGTTCGTTATCAATTAACATTTTACCTTTTGGAAACAAGAAAACCACTGGTACACTTGAATTTTTCCCACAGTGCTGTCTTTGTAAGTTGTTCAAACATCTCAACAGTTTCTGAGCAGGAAAATTTCAAAGTCGCACATTGTTCTCTTAAATTAACCATCACAAACTACAAGGTTCGAGCAAAACTGCTTTTTTGAAAAAATTCACTGTGACCAGAGAGAACTTTCCCAGGCAATGTCATATAGTGCACTAACTCAGAGCAAATTGCTTGATGCTCACCTGGTGGGGAAAAATGCATACTACAAGAGGCCCAACGGAGTTTTTTCTGTTTGTGTGTATGTTTTTTGGGGGGTGCCCTCCCCCATTTATGTGGAACTTCTGCTGGTTAATTACTAGAAATAAATCATTAGAAACACCAGGGTAACTTTTCAAAGAATAGCAGTGCCTAGACTGTATATGCTATTATTTTTTTCTCTATTCTGTGCTGAAACCCAGGCATGCGTATTTTTTAAAAGATAGCACGGTTATTCTAGTGCACTGCCATTTCTGGGAACCCATACTAATGCTTTCTGTTCTAAAATGATGTTTACTAATGAGAGTCCTTTTGGATGTTGCTGGAGTGAGGTTATCTCTGGGGAAAGGAAGATTTAAGTTAAGTAAATAATTCAAAATTTAAAATTCTAAATTCATAAAAATAAAATGGCAGTCTTTTTTTTTTGTAGTCTTTCTACATTAAGATTAAACAACTCTTCCAGGTCAGATTAACCATTCCAGAGAAGTGGAGAAAGTGTTGAAGAGGTTCTGATTGATCTTTAGGATATATTAGGAGCATAAATTTTTTCATATACCTAGTACTCAAAGTTATATCTAGAAATATTAAAACAAAAAGATACAAACAATAGAACATTTAGTCATGAACAGATGCTTAATTAACCAAATGTAAAAACTTAGCATGGTAAATTCCTGAAGAATTTTTCATGGATTTTCGGCTATAATAGAACACATGAATGACAAAACCAAAATAAAAGCCATTGCTATCAAGCCGATTATGACTTATAGTGCCTCATAGCATCTCTGGGACTGGACATCTTTTTGGGAGCAGATAGCTTCATCTTCCTGAGCAGATTTTAAATGGCTGCCCTTTGACATCACCATCAGAGTTCCTGATCAAGGAGACTTTATGCCTAATAAAAGAGAGTGGTTTGGTAGATGACTATGAGTGATAAGTAAATGTGGAATGTTAATTCCTTATATTTAGTTATAGGTTAGACCATACATTGCTTCCTATCTTCAAAATATTCCTATGACAAGGGATACTTTATTTGTTTTTTTTCCTCTATTACTACATGGTAAAACAAGGTTAACAAAGCAACTAAAAGGAGAAAAATGCACTGCCATTGAAGGGATCTGACTTAGGGAAACCCAAATATAAAGTTTCAAATATTGTATCTATTTATGAGGAGACAGCTTCACAATATTGTTTATCTTTGTGAGAGGAGACAACTTCACTTTTCTCCTGAGGAGCTGGTGAGTTTTAAACCATTGACTGGTTAGCAGCCTGATGCTTATCTCACAGCACTGCCATGGCTGAAAGCACAGCTAGTGGTGTTTAATTTTATTTAAAGCCAAAGAAAGATTTCCCTTTGTTATTTATAAAATATTAGAATAATAGGATATCAAAGTATAAGATTTTTTAGTCTAGCCCTTTTTAAAATTCATTTAGTTTGAGTATACTGTTGAGAAAACTGTGATACAACTCTTAATAAGTTCCCTGTGGGAAATGAGTCTGGTCAGAACAGGAGTAGACATAGGGTCATTTTGACACCTTTATGTTGCTGTTTTTTTCTTTTTCGGAATTTTATTGTTTTTGAATTTAGAACTTTCTAGTTTTTGTTTTACTTTTATTTTTATTACGTTTTGTCTTCTGAAGGTCAAGTAACCTGGTTTGGTTATGAAAGCCCTCGTAGCTTCTGGGACTATATCAGAGTGGCTTGCCGGAAAGTCTCACAGAACTGTATCTGCAGCATTGAAAATATGGAAAATGTCAATTCCTCTAGAGCCAAGGTAAGAAACTGAAAATAATATTCCACATGTATAATCTAATCTTAAACTGTTTTGACCCAAGTAGAAATTGTTTTTGCTCTTTCATGTATAAAGTATTTTCATTATTGAGCTTAAATATCTGACTAAATTTAACAAACTTTGGAGGCTTTTGGAGGAGTTCCATTTTCCTCTTTCATGGTATATAGTTATTTAAGAATACTCCTGATTTTTCACTGCTGATTTGTTAATACCAGATGGTATAAAGCTAGTCATTATCATTTTGAAGTTCCTTTTTCAGAAGAAAGCATTCCTATTTTCTAAAAAGCGTACATTTCTTAAACTATGTAAACTGGTAGTTTATAGGTGCTCTAGTGAAATAGGTATTGGGTTGCTAATCGCTAGGTTAGCAGATTGAAACCACCCATCTCTCCTTGGGGGCAAAGCAAGATTTTTTTACTCCCACAAATAGTTACAGCCTCTTTAACCACAGCATCAGTTCCACCCAGCCCTATAAGAGTCACTATGAGTCAGTTAGACGGATGACAGTGGATTTGTATGTGTTTAGTAGTCCTTAGCCAGTGCCATACAGAACCTCCCAAGTGTTCTTTTTTTTTTTCTTTTAGACTTTCCATGATGTCAAAAGTATTTACTTGATAACACCAAGACAGTTTTTTGTTCTTTGCTCTTGGCAGTGCTAGTACAGAAGAAATGATAGATAAAACTGCTGGTATCTCAACATGATTAAAGGCAGTGACATTAAGATGTACGAGTAATCATTGCAAAATTTAAGAAAAAGAAAAAGATTATTTCACATAAGAATGTCTGTGATAAAGTAAGCATTGTTAATTGTATTCAGTTTTAACCCTTGAATATTTTGAGTGACAAAATGGGAATTTTATATAAAGAATTGATGCTTTAGTCCCGTGTGATGGTTGCCTGGAGGAAAAGTATTCATGCTGTTAGAGTTATGTGCTAAACTAGCCCCTTTAAAAATGTGGCACCATCTTTATATGAAAGATTCTATAAACTATAATTTTGGACTCAGTCATTTGACAGATGATTTCGTAAAAAAAAATAACGAACTAAGTGAGCTTGATATATCATGGGAAATACTTAATAATATTTGTTGCCAATGGTAAAATAAAAATTTTAAAGGGAAAAAAGACTTTTCTTGAAAGTTTCATAGTCCTATTTGATAATATTTCCAATATTTAAGTTATTTATAACAATAGTGTTGACATTAACAAATGTGTTTTTGTTACTTTTTTAAGAAATATTTCAAAATTTGGTTGATCTGTTTAACTGAATGAAAAATTATTTCTTGCTCAATCTATAAAATTTGTAAGATCCATTCAAAGTTTAAGACATGCCCTCCCCTCCAAAAAAAAGACAAATTGATTTAATGTAACCAAGTGCAAAAAGTTCATTGATATCACTACACATTCAAATAAAACCCTTATAAAATTGGTACTCGTTGGGTTTGAAAACATTTTGTTTAAAAAATATACAGCAAATCATATACCAACCCAGCACTTTTTACATGTGAAAGTTAGTGACATTGATTACATTTTTTAATGTGCAAGCATTCTCAACCTATCTTTCCCTATGACCCTCACCCCGTGTTAAGCAGAAACTCAGTGGTTGTTAAGTTTTCTATATAATCTTTTGAGTTACTGTTGTCAATTTGATACTACAGAGATACTTTATATTATCACAGTGATCAAGGCAGACATTTTTTTATGAATAAATCTAAGCTATTTGGGGTTTAGAGAGAAATTCAAGAGAAACTTGATTCTTTTTCTGGGATAGTGGTGGGGGGAGTGGTTAAATTTAAAAGATTAGTTGTAGTTTGAGTGAGTCAAGTCTATAAAAGTAAAAAGTAACTGAGGTGGTACACTCTCAAATCAAAGGCAAGAAAAATTACCATGACAAGTAGTATTACAAACCCCTTCAATGGAGAAGAGACTAAATAGAATTTATAGAATTAGCGTATCTCCAAAATAAAAATGGTAAATGGAAGAAATATTAGGAATGCAGCAAGTGAATCTGGGTAGATGCCAGAAACCCAAGTCCTAGCTGACCACCTCTTTTAGTGACCTTCCTTAGGCTGGTCCTTGCACAGCAAGAAGCTTCCTAGCAGAATTTTTATTGATACACAACTAGCCTTGCAAGTCAATGTTACAGAATAATCATGTCCCAACTCCTGAATTGATATCTTTATTCAGTCCTCAAGCAAATTTCATTCAATGGGGAAAATATATCACTTCCCTGATTAGACTTGGAAATGTTTGCAGGAAAGAAAAACTCTTTTAATCTTTTTTTATAAACTTGCCACTGTAAAAGATCTGACAGTCTTTAAGTATCAGATCAAACCATGGAATACACATCATTTCTTTCAGTGATTAGTCTCTGGCTAGTTGAACCAATTTCTCAAGCCGCAAGCATAAGTTAATAATGAAAAAGAATATTTTGAATGAAGCTTATATTTATAATTTTTCTGTTTTAAATGTATTTATAGCTAATCTGTCTGTAATACATACAGGGCTTTGGGTCACCCATATTTCTATACATCAAATAACATTTTAAACTAGAATTATTACTTTGAGAAAAGTTACTTTGCACCCATATGCACCAATTATTTCACTCTCCTCTGAACTCTCCCATCTTCTTTATTTGCTCTTGGACTTCTTGTTAGCATATAACATGATCTCTGACAGCCACCAATTGGATCCTTAGTTACTTATTTCTTTTACTGACTTTTCTTTCCATTTGTTTTTATTTATGGAAGCCAAGAATACTAACTATACCAAGGCTTTCATGCTCAACATGTCCCTTTTAATGTTTATTTGCTTGGTCCTTAGTATTAAATAAACCTTATATTGTTCCCTAGTTCTGTCTCCTCTTGTCTCTCTTTTTCCATTTTGCCAGTGTATATATAGTCTTGTTTTGTTGTTATTGCTTGTTTTTAAATGCAGTTCTTTTGGGTCATTTTAAACTAAATTAGGTCTCCTAGTTTGTAGTTTCTTATCTTACCTACTCCTTCTGTTATTGTGCGTCAGATTAGAGCCCAATTTCTGAATATACTAGTCATATCAAGCATCCATATATAATTGATGTTACTATCCAATATGTTTAATTGGATGCTTTTACTATATCAGACTCAGTGTATTGACATGATACACCCCCATACTTTCTAATGACATTAAACCCTGTCTATTCTAGAGACAATTTCTCTTCTGCTTACTTTGCCCCTTACTTAGAAGTTGACCTTGTTAATGCTCTTCCTCATTGCCAATTGAAAGAAGCCTGAGCAGCGGGTGGTTTTAATCAGATATGCCAGAATTATCAAATAATAGAATTTTATAATAAGAGGTATTGGATAAAGATTAGATGTTATTTCCTCAATCTTACATTTTCTCTTTGAAATTTGCTACCTTTGTTTATTTATTGTTATGGTCCAAAACCTAGAAGAATCTCAGAAATATTTGGTGATCTTTCAAAATAAATTTAAAAATTCTCAGGGAGAACCCAAAGAGTGTCTGATTTTGCTATTTTGTTGTATATACTATGCATTTAAAATTCTAGCTCCACATTGAATATTCCTAAAATACTGCACATCATTCCTTTTCACCATTTGTCGTTGCTACTTCCCAACAATTAGTAAGTCTATAACCTTGAGGAAGCGAGTACCTTAATTCCTTTCCTTTATTCAATAGCTGAGGGCTTATTAGGTGCCGTAAATTATTATAAATACTTGGGATAAAATTGTGAAAAAATTACAAAGAGTAAATGTTTTGAATTTCATCTGTAGTAATACAGAAAAAAATACTAGTCCATCATACAATCTTAGGGATCATGAAAACAATGAAACCATTTATAAAGTTGACCCTGTGCTGAGCTATACTTGACTTTAATAAATTTCTGAGTGTTGAATTTACATAAAGTATATTTGCTAATCACAGTGGAATTAAGCTGTCATCAGTAATAAAAAGATAACTAGCAAAGGCTTATAGTAATCAAAATTGAGAAGTACATTTTCAAATAATTCATGAAGTAAGGAAAAATCACAATGAAAATTAAAAATATGTTAAATTAATAATTATTGAAAATCTTTGCAGTCATATTTTTTTTAGTTTTAAATGATTTATATTCTTTGTATTTTATAAATTAAAACCTTCAGAAAATTTGCTATATATAACTATAATCTTGATCATTCTGTGATTTCTCTTTTCACTGTCTTTAGTGATAGCAATTTGTTTCCTAAAATAGGAAGAAAGGTAGAGTGTGGGTATATTAACTCAATATAGTGGGTCAGTTTGGTGGTTGGAAATGAGTTTTTTCTCTTTTAATTACATTTCTTTTTTGTTTTCTTCTATCACAAGGAGCTTTGGTGGCCCTGCAAGGTATGCATTTAAATGCTAACCACAATGTCAGTAGTTCAAACCCACCAGCTTCCTCACAGAAGAAAAATGAGGCTATCTGCTCTCCTAAAGATATACTGGTTCATAAATTCTATATAGCATCACTGGATCAGAATTGACTACATGGTGGTGGTGATATATAATAAAATGGGGAT
Organism: Nesogale talazaci; assembly: GCA_004026705.1. Lineage (NCBI taxonomy): Eukaryota > Metazoa > Chordata > Mammalia > Afrosoricida > Tenrecidae > Nesogale > Nesogale talazaci. Next base: position 93,780 of record PVJH01005497.1, read on the forward strand.
AGCACTGTAAAGTAACTCAGAAAATTCATAAGATTAATGCCTTAACATGGATAAAACTCTTAAAATCAAGACAATTAAAATGAGCAACTTTGATTTTGTGATTTTGTTCATCTTCAGTAGTTAAAGGGTTAATGAGAGAATTACATGTACAATATTGCCACAATCTCCCCTACGCACTATTTTCTTCATAACATTTTTTTCTATTTTCATTTTATTTCATAGCATTATGGGCCACAGAAAATTACCCTGAGGACCTCTTGCAGCCCGTAGGCCGCCAGTTTGACACCCCAGATTTACAGAATAAAATACAACTTCTCCGTATAGGTTCCTAGACTTTAATCTTTGCCTGAGCACATCGCCAGGTGTTTTTTTCCTGCTGAGCTACTGATGTGTTCAAACCATTGAACAATGAATTAGCAACTGGGCTCCTAACAGGACCTACACATATTAATTAGTTACCTCCTTAAGAAATGTTAAATGCTTTTTACCATTTTACTATGTACTTTAAGTAATTTATTATTACCTACTGGCAAAATTGAAATTCCTTAACATAAGTTTTCAGCTTTCCTGCATTTTGGCCTTTATAAATCTGTTTATCTACTATTCTAGGAAAAGTTATTTGGATGAAAGAAAAGATACCTGTTAAAATTAGCAGAGTTAATTATCACAATATAATGAAATTCCATAAACATCAAGGACAGGAAATTAAGTTCAGCTCAGTTCTGCATGGATTGAAATTAATATATCAGGAAACAGGACGTTCCCCACATTTCTTATCTGGCAACAGCACAGTCTCCTGTGTATAACTTGCTCTGCAGAGCAACTCTCTGTTTTTGTTGCAGTAGACATGTGGCCTTTTGATTCAAGCAGCCACTGTCTGATGACTAGTGGCTATGTCTTTTAGGTAAAATTTCAAGAAAATAATCTTGGGATGTTCCTTGCCTTTTCCTTCCTTTGTTCTAATAAATCACAGCTGCCTGTAGCACAAGCTAAATGGAGAAGTTAAAACTCAGAGCATTCCAATTGACTGTGATTCATTACAACCCTGTAGGACGGAATAGAATTACTCTTGTGGGTTTCCCAGATGGTAACTCTTTACAGGAGCCTTATCTCTTTTTCCTTTTTTCCTATAGACATATAATTCTTTTTGCTTCTCCTGTAGGACTTGTGCTTATAGCCTAAGAGGTTTTATGAGGATATATATTGACCCTTCCTCTCGAATTCACACCATGGCAGTGGGTTTTGTTTTTCTGTTGTTTTTTTTTTCCAGGAGCTTGTGAACTGAATATATTTTAAACATTTTTCACAGATACTTTTTTTACTTATTTAAGTTGATGATCACATGTATTGATTAAAAACCCATTGCTTTTGATTGGATTCTGACTCTATACTTTTGGTTTCCGAGACTATAAATCTTTATGGGAACAGACAGCTTCATCTTTTTTCTTTGGAGGGGCTGGTAGATTGAACCACCAACTTTGTGGTTAGCAGCCCAAGAGTTAACCCATTATACCACTAGTGTATCAATCCCGAATAGCTAACCACATTGAGTAGATTCTGACCCACACACTGCTATACAGCATTTCTGAGGCTTTAAACATTTGTGGGAGTAGATAATCTCTTCTTCCTCCTCTGAAGCAAATGGCGAGTTTGTACCATTGGCCTTGCAGTTACCAGCTTAAAGCTTACTTTAAAACAGTCACCAGCATTCCTTTGTATATTGATTAGTATTCTCTACAGCTTTTATTCTCAACTACCATTACAGTGTTTGCAATTTCTACACATTCAACCTTTATACATTTTTCTAGATGTTCATGGAATGGTTATGCAAAATAAAAGTAATTGAATTATCAACATGAATATGATCTGTTATGTTTTTTTATTCTAAATAAAAGGAGGAAATGCTTTGAATTTTTAGAAAATTGGAAAATTAACTAACTTTTGAATGACATCCATCTCAGTAAAATGAAATAATTTGCACTTAAAAAGAATTGCATGTTTCAGTATGGGTTACAACTCAATATAAGGGAAAGCAGAATTCTCATAACTGCACAAATAGGTAACATGACACAAGGAGAAAATTTTGAAGTGATCAAAGATTGTATTTTGCCCGAGACCTCCTTCAAGTGTTGGGAAGCAAGAATGATACTTTGAGGACTAAGGTATGCCTGACCCAAGCCATGGTATTTTCAGTTGCCTCATATGCACGTGAAAGGTGGACATTGAATAAGGAAAATGAATGCATTTGAACTATGGTGTTGGTGAGGAATATTGAAAAGAATAAACAGAGTAAGGTTTAGAAGAATTATGAAGCAAAGATGGTGAGACCTCATCTGACATATTTTGGCCATGTTATCAGGAGAGACCAATCCCTGGAGAAGGCCATCAAGTGTGATAAAGTAGAGGGTCTGCAAAAATGAGAAAGGCCCTCGAGGAGATGGGTTGACAGTGGATACAGCAGTGGACTCAGACATACCAACATCTGTGAGCCCGGCACCGGCCAGGCATTGTTTCAGGCATCTGTAGTGTGAAGGGTCGCTCTGAGCGAGAACGGACTCTGTAGCACCTAACAGTAACGGCATCAGCCAGTCAACAACAGCGTGAATCTATGCTGGAACATGCTGACTTGTCTGCTCTGCCTTAAGTGTGTGGTAATAACTTTAGAATTGTGCTAAAAATACGCAATTCATTAACTCATGATTTGTTAATACTGATGACATTTATTGTTATATAGAACCTCCTCCTGGAAGGATACTATGGTAAATTATCTTGATCTAGTATTGTAATTATCTATAAGAGAGACTGTTTCTCATATTTTGAGGACTCATTTTAATTATCATTTGATTTTAGGGTATATGGAATATGATTTAAAAAAAAGAGATGTGATTCAAAAGAGGTTTCCAACAGAATTGGAGTTTTTTTTGTTTTTTTGCTTTGTTCCTTCAAAGGGTAGAAAAGTGCTCCAAAATATTGTACCATGCACTTTCAGAGAGACAAAACATATATTCTCTCTAGATAACTGAAATTTACCTATTTTAATCATTTTGAATATTTTTCCTTGTTTTTCAAATGTATATTTTAAATGAGTTCTCTACATTTTAAAAATTTTAGCTTTTTCCTGGTATAGTAGTCATAATTTTTTATTTTTCTATACTTGATTCTTTATTCTTCTTTTTAGGGTAGAGCCTGGATCAGAGTAGCACTCATGGAAAAACATTTATCTGAATACATCTCTACAGCTCTGAGAGACTTCAAAACAACCAGGTTTAAAAGTCATTTTTATTTTCTAATAGATATTTCAAAGAGTCTTTTAGAGACATAGAAATAAAAATTGAGTGAAGAGATTTGTTTAGTTTCTAAACCCTCAATTATTTTATTTTATTTATTTCTCATTTCTTAAACAATCTCACTGTCTTCTCAGGAAAGTGGAATCTGTTAACTAAGCATAAACCTTGGATTCAGATTACATATTATTTCTAGAATTTCCTTTCTATGAGCCATTTCTGATTTTTATTCTTCAACCCTTGAAATTTTTTTCTTCTTAGACTTTTTCCTGACCAATTTGAAGAATGATTTTTTTTAATGTTTTTTTGGGGGGGGGCATCACTGCCCTCTGGTGGTGGGAGCAAGAGGCCCAGCCTTGCTGCTGGATTTGAACCTCCAACCCAGTGGGCTGCAGTCCCGTGCACAACCACTACGCCACCGAGGCTCAGCCCAAAATAGGACTTAATTTTTATGATGGTAGAGATAAAGATCATATGAGAGAGAGCAGCAGTCATTTATATTAAACTCAGGCCTGTGCTTATTGATCTTGAACAAACCACTTTTTAATGTATTTTTAAATGAAAAAATGTGATAGCAATATTTTATGCAAGTGATGGCCAATACATTAGCCAGTATCTATATGCCACTATAGAAATAAGTAAATGTAATTGAGATGAAATAAAAAGAAGAATCGGTTCTTTGTTCACTATAACCATATTTAGAGTATTTAAAGTATTTAATATTTAGAGTATTTAGAATATTCAATAGTCATGTGTGGTTAATAACTACCCAATTGGACAGTGCGCATATAGTATCTTTTCTTTATCACAGAAAGTTCTATCTAACAGTGCTACCTTCAACACTACTAGATTAGTGTGTTAACTAATTTCTCCTCAATTAATTGTTTTTTAAATATAAGGAAAGAGACAATGAAAACCAGTTTTGATGAAATCAGGCACAAAAATATTGTGTACTTGCAGTTTTAGCTTTCATGACCTGACCCAGTGTTTGACATTCATGATTGTTAGAAAATATGGTTTTTACCTTAATACATTTTTTGCTGAGTAGCTAGTACAAATTGTGTCTTTACTTAAGTGCCACTATTTTTTTTAGGTAATTGGTAATAGGCCTTTTAATTTGGAAGAGCCAAACAAAACAAAACACATTTTCTGTCATTATAAACTTGATAGACTTATATTTTCACCTAAAAGGAGTATTTGCTTAAAGTAAACCTGACACATACTTATTAAAATCTTGTAAAGCAATATATTAATTTGGGGATATTCCTAAAAATGAACTCTGAAGTGATGATATATTCTTGTCTATTTGAAATGAGTCTTATTAATGATGAGACATTTGTTTCTTTATTTATTCTTACCAGTACATAAATTTGTTTATTAATTGAACTGTATTTGAGAGTAGTAAGACTTTTTAAAGGAGTGGCTTCATCATCGGGCTGCTAACCACAAAGTAGCTGGGTTAAGCCCATGTCTTTCCGTAGGAGTACAGTGATACCTTTTGCTCAAGTAAAGATTGACTCTCTTTGAACCCCTCATGAGCAGTTCTACTCTGGCTTGCAGGTCATTCTAGGGAGTGGGCACTGTTAACTTTAAAATTGAGCCTAAACCTGAGAATTTGAAATGAATGAAATTAGATTAAGCTAATAAAATAATTTGTCCCAGTGAATTAACAACATTGCATTACATTTTTGGCAAATCTACTTTAAAAAAAATGAAAGCAATCATAATCTGTTCAAGGTGCTAGTCTTGTTTCTAAGTTTAAAGGATTGGGTGGGGTAGAAGTGATTCTTGAATAGATTGTTTTTGAATGAATAGTTTAAATATTTAAAGGGAAATTCTTTTGCCCAGTTCTTAGGTGTTAGCCGCCCTTTTGATCAAAAGGAAATGATTCAGCTCTAAAAAAGTACACAAAGTAAAAATATGCTCGTAACAAAACATACACTTACACCATTCAAAGAGAAACATGACTTAGGATGTAATGTCTATATAATGGCAGTGCAGTTCTTAAGAAAAATCAGTGTGTTGTTTCAGCAATTACCTTAAAAGATGACTACAAAACAGTTGCAAATAAAACAAAGTAAGTTCCCTTTTTCTACTGAAATCAAACTAAAATACTTCCTGATTTTATCTATATAAATAAATGTGATTAAATACTTATAGTCAAAATAAATATATTAAGAAAATTATATTTGAAAAATGCAAATAAGTTTTTGAAACTTCAGTTGAATCTTACCTTTTAAGTGGATTCCCTGGAGGTAAATGCTTGTGGAAAGATGAGAGGTTAGCTCTGGACTTTTAGGGGGTCTTGAGAGCCTCTGAGTCAGCTAGATTGCTCCTTGTTCTACTCTTCACAGAAAGAGTAATGACTGGCATTCTTTAGGATGATGACTTTTAACTGGTTTAGAAGGAGGAGCTACATGAATGAAAGCAGGCAAGCATGAAACATCAATCCCTGAACTCCAACGTTCAGATTGGGTGGAGGAAGGGTACGTAGGGGTGGAGTAGGGTGGGATAAAAAGTATGACTAATACTTGGTTTTAGTGTACCTAATTCCAAACACAAAGACAGTTTCAGTGATCCTAAAAAGAAGATGTAATGGTGAGCAATTGTTAAGGGGGGGAAGTAGAAGAATTGAATGGTTTAAATAGAGCTGAGAAGCTGCCACAATGAGTAGAATCTGAAATTTAGATGTTAGGGAAATGTTTTGATATGTTACTGGGAAGATTTGCAAATACTAGAGGAACATAGAAACTGCATTATTTCCCCAAAGTTGTCATTTTTCTCTGGCTATAGACTGAAAAATAATTGAAATGTAATTAAGATGTGATATTTGAAACCAGAATGAAAGTATTCTGTAAATTTGAAGTTACAAATGTGCAAGAAAACAATGTTAAAAGTAGAGATAAAATTGATTTTCTGGAAACCAATTTATTATTTGGCAGTGACATGTTTAAGCTTGATCATAATAATATTTGTGTTTAAATTCAATGTTAATTTTCTAGATTCTGTCAATGTCAGAATAAGGGGATCATGTTACTTCCCAGTTAAACATTGAAATGGTTTCTTTGCACGTAATCAGCAAACTCTGTATGCAGTCCCATTTCCAGAAGTCACATCCAGGCTTCACTATTTTCCAGCTATGAAATCTTGTACATTACTTAATCTTCTATGGTACTGAAATTAAAGAAGATAGTATATGTAAAGGGTTCATGACATGTAAAAACTCAGAAATGTCCACTGTTATTATTAGTGCCCTATGTGATCCTGTGGACTTAGGGCCTCTGTTTAATACTTGAGAAGAACTTTCCCGATGATGCACTACAAAGTTGAGTTCTCCCTCAATTTCCTCAAGACACTATTTATCTTGCAGTCTTCAATTATTTTTTTTCCCAATTGTAAGTTCTATAAAGGCAGAGACCACGTCTTGCTCATTCACTGTATTATCTGTAATGCCTAGCACATTCCTTGGCACTTTGAGGAAATTTATATTTTTTGATGTGCAATTCATGTTCTTAGAAATAACCTTTAAGAGCAGTGATGCCCCCCCCCCCGCAAAAAAAATAACCTTTAGAAGTTTGCTTTTTGTTCACTTGTTTTCTTTGATTTAATTAGACTTTTAAAAGAGCACAGTTTTAAATCTGTTTTATGTGTCATGAATGGAAATTAATATTCCTATATGGAAATAGAAATGAAATTAGGAAATACGTAATAATTATGTTACAGTAGCAAGAAAACTTATAGTGAAATGTTTTTGACTTACAAGATAAATATTCCATATTTCAACATGCTTATTTTAGTATGTAGAGTAATTTCTGATTTTTCAACATTGGAAAACCTGAAGGCTGCTATTGCTCCATAATAATAAGATCTATACTGGTTGTTCACCTTGTATACTATCCAGAGAGTTTTTCTATTTTAAGTATTTGCAAGGCCTTAAAATAATCTTAAAGAGAAAAAGAATAGTCTTAAAGAATGGACACTACAGATAGCATTATAGAATCATAAATCAGTCAGAGTTTAACAATTTGTGATAAGAGAAAAGATAGATTACTCTTCACAAAACCAAAAATAAGTCTAGTTGATTCTAATTCAGTTATTTAAATAATTATAATAATAAATGATATACATAATTAGAAGTATTTCTTTTTAAAAATAGTAACGTTTTTGTTTAAGTTTTCAACTGGAACCAAAATGTGGACAGTTTGAACATACTAATCACTTCTTGGAGGAAAAATGTGGCAGTCTGCTTTTGGAGAGATTGCAACTTTAGAAGTCATTGGGGCAAGTCTGCTTTTCTCTGTATGGTCACAATACATCAGAATTGACTGCAACACTAGGTTTAGGTTTCTTCCACTTCATAATTATATTAAATAGTTTCTCAGAATTTCTATTTGCTTCTAAAGTTCAAAATTGTATTTATTCTAATATTTTTTTCTTCTTAAAAATAATTTTATTGGGGGCTCGTACAACTCTTATCACACTCCATGCAGCAACTGAATCAAGCATGTTTGTACATATGTTGCCCTCATTCTTTTCTAGACGTTCACTTTCTATTAAGTCTTAACCGCTTCCCCCGCTCATAACCCCCCGATACATTGTACATTGTTATTATTTTCATCTTTCACACTGACTGCTATCTCCCTTCCCCCATGTTTCTGATTATTCTTCACCCTGTAGAGGGTTATATGGTTATGTGTCAATCATAGAGATTGGTTCCCTTTCTCCCTTCCTCTCTCCCACTTTCCCCTACCCTTCTGGTATCACAATTCCCACTCTTGTTCCTGGAATCTGTATGTTGTGAGCTCCCATCTCCTATCTATACCTGTGTACATGTTCTGGTTCAGTCTGAATTGAGATACAGCACTGGGGTTATGGTAGTGGGGCATGAGGAAACCTCAAGGAACCAGAGGAATATAGTCTGTTTCATGAATATTTTTTTGTACCCTGGTGACTCATCCCTTCCCGGTGGGCTCTCTGTAAAGATTGTTCCACTGTCTACAGATGGACTTACGCTCACCGCTCCAGCTCACCTCGTTCTCAACAGTATGTTTGTGTTTGTTAGGTGTCTGCCGATGCCCTTTACCCGGCCCCTGTGACTCCTCATGATTGCATGGATGGTGTGCTTCCTCCATGTGGACTTTCTATCTCACTGCTGAATGGCAGCTTGTTGCTATATCTTTCAATAGCCGGTCATCATTCACCTTCTTCACCCCATTTGCTTATTCACCCATTTTGTCTTCAGTGATTGCATTGGGAGGGTAAACATCTCCGAGTGTTGATCGGTTAGAACAAAGTGTCCTTTTATTGAAGGGAGGGTATGAGCAAAGGCCCAAAGTCAATCCCCTACCTCAGTGTATGACTATTTAAATATGTGTACATGGGCCAATACCTCTATTTTTGTGAATTAATGTGTTTACATATGTACACTGCTATGTTTATACCTCTCCGTTGCTTTGTTTCCTTGGTCTTTCCTGTTTCTTTTTACTTTTCTCCTGACCCAGTCACTTTCTCTTTATTTCTGCCTCTTGGTACCTCCTCTTAGCTAGTTTGTTGTTACTCTGACACACATACCCCCACAACCGCCTCGGATCCCTATCTCCTCCTTGTTATTAACTCCAACACCCCAGTTGTGCCCCTGTCCGTGGCCCAGCCTACTCACCACCCCCTGCCCAAACACCCTCACTTCCCAGGTTTCCTCTGAACCATTGGTCCTGAGTCTAACATATAAATCTTATAATTGAAGCTCATATTTCTTTTAACTGTGGTCTTTCAATATTTATACTACATTCTTGCAGTTTAGTATGCTATTTCAGTTAGAACCTTAAAAATATTTTTTTAGAACAAGCAATGTTTTTTTTTTAATAAAGAGAGTTTTTTTAGTGTGGACCATATTATTATTGGATTAGTAGGTATTTCAGACTTTATTCTTGGCACATTTGTTGCCAAGTGATAACCTTGCTTAGATAAAGGAACACGAATGCTTCAGTTTTACTGTGAGATAAAATCAAAAGTTTGCGATATTTTGACATCTTTGTAAGTGTTGATAGAAAGAACCAGTCAAAATTATTGATCTGTATGATGGATAATTATCTTAATGAGATAATTCCATTTCTTTCTGTCTTCTTGGTTGGTGAGAAGACTGTTCTCTGTCATACCTGTGCAAGATTGTGCTTGAGCACGGTAGTCAGTTAAATGGATTTCTTGATTTCAAAACAATATCAACAGTATATATAGAGCAAACATTTTAAATAATATCACATGTACACACACTATAAAAAGACTTTTAGGCTTTCAAAAACTCTAAAATCAATTTATTTACTTTTAGTATTTTTCATTAGACCCTAATCTAGTGGTGGCAGCAGGAAGCCAGCAAGGATAGTTTGGGTCCGATTCTAAAAATAGCCTTTTAAGCCTTAGTGGACTCAAGATAGAGTGTTAAAAAAAAAACCAGGATACCACTAGATGATTAACAAAACCCATGTTGAAAGTGTAGGGTCCATAGACTTTAGTGCTCTCGAACCATTGAAGATTTAGTTATTTTGAGAGTAAGTAAATGTTCTGTCAACAACTGACGTATGCTTTAGGACAGGGACACACAATCATAGATATGTGGGCTTGTCTAAAATGGTGCAGGACCAGGCAGTGTTTGTTCTTATGTGCAGGTAACTGCTATGAGTTGGAATCAAATTGATAGCATCTAATAATCTAACAACAGAATCATTACCTTTTTATGGAATACCATAATATATTATCTTACAATATCAATTTTAATATCACACAAGTATTGCTGATGATAATTGAAAAGTGGTTGCAACAGTACATCAACAAGGAGCTGTCAGAAATCAAGCAAGATTTAGCAGATGAAACTGAATTAGAGAAAACATTGCTGATGTTGAAAGCATCTTTGTTAAACACATAAAATACTAAAAATATGCTTGTTTATTTTTCCTTGCTTTATTGTTCTCTTTACTTTTTTATATTTTAAAAATTATTTTATTGGGGCCTCGTACATCACTTATCCTAATCCATACATATGTCATGTCTGCTGCCCTCATCAGTCTCAAACCATTTGCTTTTCTACTTGAGCCTTTGACATCAGCTTTTCCCCATTCACCCAGCTCCCCCCTCCCTGACTAACCCTTGATATTTTATAAACTGTTATTTTATCATGTCTTACCCTGCCCAACGTCTCCCTTCTCCTGCTCCTCTGCTGTCCATCCTCCAGATGGAGGTCATGTGTAGATCCTTGTAATGGGCTCCCCCTTTCTAATACATTATGTACATAACGTTTCCATTTATTTTAGTAATTCTTTTCTTGAGAGTGAAAGAAGCTCTGGTGGCACAGTGGGCTTCACAATGAGCTGCTAAGTACAAGAGCAGAGGTAACTTAAAAGGTCAAGCAGAGGAACCCACTGATCCTCCCATTGGATAAAGATGAGGCTGTTGCCTCCTGTTAAGATTTAATCTTGGGCTGAGCCCCGGTGGCATAAGTGGTTGAGTGCGAGACTGCGGCCCGCATGTTTGGCAGTTCTGATCCAGCAGAGGCTCTCAGGAACAGCACTGGGTAGTGCCCATAACCACCAGAGGCAGTGATGCCCCCCCCCTCCAAAAAAAGATTTAATATTGGAAACCTAAAGAGTGGTTCTACTCCGCCCTATAGGGTCACTGTGACTCACCTACTCAGTAATAGTGGGTTTGGGTATTTCTTGAGATGGGGAGTTGTAATTCTTTCCTTTTATGTAATTTGATAAAACAATTTGCATTTCCCCTTGTTTTGAAAATAAAGCAGTATAAATGACTCAATTTAGCAGTTTAATGATTATATTGATAATTATTCATTAGAAGAAAATAATTCTGAGCACAAAGAGCCCATTGATAGAATCACTTTGGAATTCACTCCTTTTTAAAGTCAGTATTGGGAGAGAGTGAGGTTTGTTATCATTGCTTGGGTTTTCCTAGATAATTACATGAGAGTTGGTGATCCAAGTACGTTTCTAAGGAATTAAGTAAAATTTATTGTAGCTCAAATTTCAGTCTGATTTTGAATTTATGTAGTTATTCTTTTCATTTTCAGAAGATTTTATGAAGACGGAGCAATTGTCCTGGGTGAGGAAGCAAACATGCTTGCTGGCATGCTGCTTGGACTCAATGCTATTGATTTCAGGTACTTGATTAATTCAAATGTATAGTTTGTAACTACCTTATGATCTTTCGTAAGGTAGTTTTGTCTAAGTCAAGCAAATGCTTTAATATGTATATTTGATTCATACCTTTTCCTTTCAAATGATATCAGATTTCTCGGTGGTTTGCTGTCTCAGAAGAGTCTTTCAAATTTCAGAAATTAACTAAGGCATTTTCTTTCTAACTTATAACATATCTGCCCAAACAGAAATATTTGTACTTTAGTAACACTGAGAAAGGTTTTTTATATAACTTTTTAGTTTTTTTTTAGCTACTAGTTTAAAATAGAAAGTAGATTAAAGTATTACAGAGCTTGGAGGATTCTTACTATCTTACATGTTGAGATAAATAAGATTGTAACAGAATATTTCCAGAACTTTATGATTCTTATGTTATTTATAAATCTAGAATATGAAATGATATTTCCCACATTTGCTTTTATTTTCAAGACTAAGATTACACATTCTAAAATAGGATATTTTTAGGAATATTTTAAGATTTATGGAGGCATTAATTAATAGCTGCTTGACTCCAGACTTCACATTGTACTAAATAACATAAACAATCTGTTTATAAAAAGAATGCAATTCAACAAAACCCACATGGAAAAAACATCAGCCTGTGTGATAATGAGATGTTGATGGGATCAGGTATCAAAAAACAAATATATCAATGAACAAATCAAAGAAAAAATACATCAATGTGAATGGGCAGGGGGCCAGAGTGGAGACCCAAAGTCCATCAGTAGACAATTGGACATCCCCTTATGGAAGAGTCACAAGGAAGGGTGAGCCAGACAGGGTACAGTGTAACATACTGTACATATGTACGATGAAACATATAACTTTCCTCTTGTTCTTTTATACTCTCCCCCACCCTGAATATCATGACCCCAATTCTGCCTTACAAATCTGGCAAGACCAGAGCATGTACATGGGTACAGATAAGAGCTGGAAACACAGAGAATCCAGGACAAATAAAACCCTCAGGACCAATAATGGGACTATAGATAGCAGGAAGTTAAGGGAAAGGTAAGGGAGAAAAAGGGAACTGATCACAGTGATTGATATATCACCCCCTCCCAGAGGGTCGGACAACAGAAAAGTGGGTGGAAGTAAACAGCAGTTGGTGTAAGACATAAAAACAATTTTATAAATTATCAAGGGTTTGTGGGGGAGAGAGGGGAAATGAGCTGATACCAAGGGCTCAAGTAGAAAGAAAATGTTTTAGAAATGATGATGACAGCATATATACAAACGTGCTTGACTTAATGGATATATGGATTGTGAAGAGGGCTCTTAGAGCCCCCTATAAAATGATTGAAAGAAAAGGGGGAAAAAGAATGCAAGAATAAAATAATGAAAATTCTAGATTTGTATTGAGAGAGCATTTGAAATAATAGTACTTGAATATTCAAGAATAATAGCAAAAGAGACATATGGCAAATAAAAATTTACTTTTGTGGCTAGAATTAAAATAATGCTGTGTATTTTCACTGAAATTGCCTTTACTAGTAAGTAGTACTGTTTGAAAATATTTGTCCTTTCTTGGGTATAACTTATCTGCTAGGTTATAATAATTTTCTAGGCAAATTGGTATCAATTTTTAGGATGAATATGATAGATAGTAGAAGGAAGAGTATTTTTCTGTTCCCTCTAGGAATGTGCACTTTTACATGGTATACTGATCCCATCTAAATTCCTTACAGTTTCTCCACTCATTTAGAAATAAGTATAGGATGTTGGTCACATATGCACACCCAAAAATACCCACCAGGATAAGTAAGAATTGTAACTTTTGGCTTAATGTAGTCAGTTGGAAGCATATGTCTAAAAGGTAACATAATTAGATTTCTGTAAATTAGATTTCTATAAATGAAACCTATAGAAAGTGTTATCACTTTGATCTTATCTTTATTCGGGTGTGGAAAAATGCATATATACCCTGTTTTGATGTATTAGAAAAAATACTTCTCAGCTGATAAGCTCCCCAAAGAAACCAGAAGCTGAAAGTTCTTAGATTTATTTTCTCCTCTAAAATGTACTTTAAAATTTGAGCCAAACTAAAGTGCTTTTGTTAGCATTATTGTATCTCACATATATCATCATACAAAACAAAGATTACGACTGTGGGACCAGGTAAGTTAAGACGCCCTGGTGAACCGCTTGGGTAAGCACTCAACTAACTGCAGTGTTGGCGGTATAAACCCACTAGTAGCCCCAAGGGAAAAATAGGTCCCTGTAAAGATTTCCAATCTCAGAGACCCTTTTTGGGTTCTTGTAAAGTTGGAATACATTCAATGGCAGTGGATTACTTAACTTTAACAGACTCATCATCAGAATTTGGGAAAAAGACTTGACCTAGGCCTTGCTGTATATTCTCAAAAAGAGCTGACTTTCAGATAGATTCAAGGATTTTAAATGTTTTTCTAGGTTTAAGAGATTAGGTTTTTCAGGTGTTCAGTTAGGCTATCCTAGTTTGCTCATTAATCAAAAATGTACATGGCATTCATTATATTTATATGCTACTTTGCAAAATGCTTTGCTACTGTACTGAAGGTAGATGATATTAAAGATATTATTTGTAATATTTTAAAATTAAATTGCAAACAAAATTAACCTGCAGTCAGATAAAAGCAAAAGCCTCTAGCAAGAAATAGTTTGTAACACTTATATTTGATTAAAATTTTTAACGTTTATTGTTTATTAGCTTCTGCCTAAAAGGAGAAGGATTGGATGGAAGCTTTCCTGCTGTAATAGACTATACACCATATTTGAAGTTTACCCAAAGGTATGTGAAATATTATTGAAATCTTAATCTATAATTGAATAACTTATTGTGTAATTTATTGTTCTGGATTAAAATCTTTTTCAGATAACATTTCTTTCAGGGCTCACTAACATTGGATTTTTGGGGTACATTGATTCTGTATTTAATATCTTTCTAACTGCATCTTTTAACATGTAACTTTGATTATTTCTGTAAGTTCAAAGTCTAGTAATGGATTTCTGGGATAAAGTGTGGTAATAATTTCTTTTAGAAGGATTAGTACCAGTCCAGAATCAAGGAATCAGAGATTAACGATTTCCTGAATGTGACCAACCTTTCTGTGTGATAATCTTCTCAATCCTCCCCACCACCACCCCATCTCCTTCTTTAAGTATACTCCCTCACATCCCTAGACTCTGATGCACTGCCAAGTTGCATGCTGTTCAGTTGAAAATCCAAAGGCAGAAGTAAGCCAAATGCAGGGATCAGAATCAAAATCCAAAAAAGTTCCCAAATCACAGCAGGTTCCCTTCTCCTATCCTCAGTCAGGAAATAATCTGGCTTTCCAGCTGAAGAGATGCGTATTTGAAACATATGTGGTGGAGCCATTATATATCCAAGGAAAATAAAGGATGCTGTTTTAAAGATGCCATCAAGAATAACGGATGTGGCTTGGCTCACACCTGCACTGAATGGGGTCAATGCCATCAAGTAAACAAGGGATGTGGCTTGGTTCATACCCTCTACTAAAATAGGATATTAAAGATGTCTTCATGAAATGAAGCAAACGGTATGGCTTGATTCATACCCTCAATTAAAACTGCCATCTATTCGATGCCAACTCATAATGATCCTACAAGACAGGGTAGAACTGCCTCTCTGGGTTTCCAAAACCAACTCTTTATGGCCTTCAGTATCTGATAAGGTTTGGAAACTATGCATAAGATTTTCAGTGGCACTTTCCTTTGAAGTAGGGAGCTGAATCTTTGTTCACTGTTTCCTTTTAGTCTGAGCACCACTGAAACCTGTTAAATTTGGGTGACCATGCTGACCTTTAAAATACCAATGACGTAGCTTCCAGCATCACAGCAACACACCAACCTGCACACTATGACAAACTGACCAACAACGTCATACCAAATGGGTTTCGATCATCCTATATTACAGTGTCTGTTTTTCAATCATGCTAACAAAGAATTTAAAATAAAGCTAATTATTTAACTGAAAAATATACCCTATTGTCTTAATTTACATTTATTCAATTGCTTATAAAGTTAATAAACTTCTGTTTATTGAACATCAGTCTTTTTAAATACAAATTATCTTTGTGAAACTAAAGTATGAAATATGTAATTGGAAAAAAAAAAAAGCAAGTGACCCACTGGCTAAGCACTTGACTGCTAACTGAATGGTTAGTGCTTTGAACCCTGTGGCATCTTGCAGAAGGTAGTTTGCTTCTGTGAGGCTACAACCAAGAAAACCCTAGGGGAAGTTTTATTGTGCCACATAGTGTTACTACAAATTGAAAATCATCTTGGTGGCACATGGCAGCTAGACATAAACTGAGATAAAATAAATTAATCATGCAAATTTCTATGAGAAAAGTGGATTTAGAAATATAATTTTTAAGTTTAAATGTCTTCAGGGATTTTTTGTTATTGTGGCTCTTAGAGATGTTGTCTACAGCAGCTCCTTAAAGCTTGTGGGAAAATGACCAGTTTTCCAATAATTATGTTTTGTGTTCATTAGATTATTATTATTATACTAGTAAATACTAGGTGTATTTTAATTTTGTGCCCTTTAAATGTTTTATTTCTTGGTCTTTTAAGTTGTTAAGATGATGTGTTATGGGCTGAGCCCTCGTGGCGTAGTGGTTGTGTGCAGGACTGCAACCCACAGGGTTGGTGGTACAAATCCAGCAGCAGCTCTCCAGGAGCAAGCCTGGGCTTCCTACTCCCACCAGGGCAGTGATTGCCACCCCCAAAGCAAACAAACAAAAAAGGATGATGTGTTAGATTAACAGTTTCGCCTTGTCTGTTTTCATTTTTTACTTGATACATGGATATTTTGAAGTTCCATTAATAGATGTACACAAAGTTTAAAATCCTTAGTTTCCTGATGTAATGAGCTATTTATCCATATGTAATAATCACCCATATGTTCTTAAAGTCAGTTACATTTAATATTAATTTTCTGTCGTTAATATTTTTATGCATTTTATCCTTTTTTCCAGAAGCCATTTAATGTGGTATGCTACATTTCCTTAAGTATGTTGTTTTAAAGTATGACCTATTTGGATCTCTAAAAATAGTTTTTGTGTTTTTTCCTAAAAATATTTTAATAGAATATCTACATTGTTTTAAATAATTTGTTTTTACCAGTATATTTGAATTGATGTCTATTATTTGAATTTTTACTTTAATTTGCCTTCCTTTTTTTCTCTTCAATGATTTTATTGGGGACTCTTACAGCTCTTATAGCATTCAATACATCATTTGTATCAAGCATATTTGTACACATGTTGCCATATTCATTTCCAAATGTTTTCTACTTGAGCCCTTGGTATAAGCTCCTCCTTCCCCCCATTTTTTTTTATAGAAATCATTTTATTGGAGGCTCATACAACTGCCATCACGATCTGTACATACATCAATTGTATGCAGACCACATTTTCATACTTGTTGCCATCATCATGTTTAAGACATCCTCCCTCCACTTAGGCCCCCAGTACCAGCTCCCCATATTTCCATTCTCTCCTCCCTACGCTCCCCAATGAACCCTTAATAATTTACAAATTGTTATTACTTTTTGATACCGTACACTGTCCAATGTGTCCCTTCACTCACTTCCCTGTTGTCCATACCCCAGAGAGGAAGTTATGTATAAATCCCTGAAATTGTTTCCCTCTTTCCACCATTCCGCCACCCTCCCAGTATCACCACTCCCACCACTAGTCCTGAGGGATCATCTCTCCTAAATTCCCCATGTTTCTGAATCCAGTGTACATCCCCTGGTCTAGCTGGATTTGTTTGGTAGAATTAGGATCATGATGGTGGGTGGGAGGAAGCATTTGAGAACTAAAGGAAAGTTGCATATTTCATTGTTACTACACTGTGGTTTAACTGGCTAATCCCCTCCCTGCATCCCCTCTCTAAGAGGAAGTTGCTTCACCTATTGATAGGCTTTGTTTCCCCAGTCTGTACTCCCCCTCATTTATAGTGATATAATTTTTAGTTATTTGATGCCTGATACCAGATCCCTTTTTTTGATAGCCGGGCACCATCAGCTTTCTTCACCACCTTTGCTTATGCACACATTTGTTGTCAGTGATCATATCAGGAATGTGATCATGCAATGTTACCATTTTTAGTTCTTGAAGCCTGATAACTGATCCCTTTGACACCTTGTAGTCCCACAAGCTGGTGTGCTTCTTCCATGTGGGCTTTGTTGCTTCTGAGTTAGATGGCTACTTGTTT